>JABXWE010001881.1:0-15479 GCA_014611495.1 Limonius californicus
CGGTGATGGCCACGACTGTCGTCACTCTGGTCAGCTGCAGGCACTTCACTGCTGCTGCTACTTGAACCTGAAGAGCGTCGCTCGCGGTCACCCATTGGAATTTTTTTTTTGTCACTTGCACAAAACAACAACTTATTACTACACCAACTAAACTGATCAAATAAATGTGGAACGCGGCTATCCCACTTCTGATGTGAACGATGATAATAGTAGTTTAATGAGATAAACGCCAGAAGTATAATATTTTAATAACGGAGAGAAAATAATACATGGACATTCACTTGTAGCTGAATGCGTACTACTCTAATTCTTAAAATAATCAGTATCCAATCCCTAGCATGGTGAAATTCCTAGCATGGTGATCTCGTTGTACGTGTCCCGCACCGACTTCCAGAAGTAAACACCCGGATGAGGTCAGCGGCGTCGACGGGCGCTCACATTTATAATAACTCGCACATTTTTTGTAGTTGTAACTCTTGTAACGAACTTCGGCTATAACGAACCAATTTTTACAGTCCCTTGAAGTTCGTTATAACCGGACTTCACTGTATTTCGCATTTATATAGTCAAATGATGAACTAAAACAACAACCACCAGGTTTTTTTTTACACTGCCGCAAATTTAATTTATTTCAAAGAGCATTTGTCGCTTTTTCAAATGGGACCTACTGTATATTATTACAGTTTTCAATTAGGATGTTAATTCTCCACAATTGTTATGAATATTGTCCTATGCCTAAAATCCACATTCTCAGAGATATTTTAACGTTTTCATTAACAACCATTGAATTATTAAGGTTTTTATGTGTATTTAATCTAATATCCAAGATTTTGACATAAAGTGATAACATTTATCATTAATAACATAGATAGAAAAACAATTTTATATCAATTCAAGTATTTATTTCCAACCCCTCGAGCGATTCTAACGGGGAAGCGTTCGGACTATTACATCCAAAGCCTGGCTGTCTTATCACTGAGCCAGCCCAGCCTATCTTTCTAATTCCCTAATAATAATATTTGGGTTGTCGGTACTCGGTCCCAGTCTCCATTTTCCATTGGAGATCAAATTAATGGCACTCCTCGTATTACGGTCGCATTAGAGGAGTAACAAGACCATAAACAAAAACATCAACATACCAAGCAAGTCAAGCACAGTTTCGCACCAACATGGTAACCCGTAGAATCGCGCCCTGTTGTGCATAGTACAAACTAGCTTAGCTTTGCCTCACACCGCCTCGACACTGCGCAAGCGGTTCAAACGAGGATCACGATTATTATTTTTTTTTATTATCAAATATTTATTTATAACACATGTTCAATGTGACCTCCGTTCTGTTCAATACACATGTTCAGTTTTTTCAAAATTGACATATTTACTGCTCGCGCCGACTCGATGGAAATTGTACCAAAAGCATCTTATTACGCATTGCTTTTGCAGTAGATGCTGGGATCTGGTACATAATATGTTTTATATGTCCGCATAGAAAAACATGCATTTTCGTCAAGTATGGTGATGTAGGTGGCGAACTGATGTGACCGCCACGACCTGTAGGAAAAGGTCGGGTAAGTTGACGATGTTAAGCAAAACATAATTTTTTTAGAACTTAACTTTTATTTTTTTATGTTGTTTGTTTTATCGGAATTCATAAACAATTAGTTAAGTAAAAATGTCAAATAATACATAAAAAAGCTAAACAACTTTATAAGAAAAAACTAAAGTGCAATTTACTAAAACTAGTCATTTTAGCCTCTGATAGGTTAAGATGACGAACCTATGCGGGTAGGATGAAGTATCTAGCACAAATCGCATGTAAACATTTTTGTGCCTGAGTAACTGCTACAGGATTCATGCCACCAGTTTTTGCATTTTGAGCACTTAATCCAACCTTCTGTTGGTGGGTCTTCGTAGACTTCTTCACAACTTGGACACGTCGTCTCTATTTTCACTTTTGCGCTGTGATTTAACTCCTTTAGGATTCTTTTTATATGCTTTTTCGCGTTTTTCGATTCGTATCGTTTTATTCTTTTCGTTCAGTTTGTCAATTTTAAGTTTTTCTTCTAATAGTCTTTTTAGAGGAGTGCCTGTAATTACACTTGAGATCATTTTCCGTCCTTTTCTATTTTCTGGTCTCTCATACTTTGGAAAAGGTCTTATTTTCCAAACCGAAACAGTATTACTTGATGCTTTGTTTTCATGATTTCGACTTGGTCCGGCTTTACATGTGTTAGATGGAGCATCGTTTTCCTTTTGGGTTCGACTTGGCCCGGGAGTTTCACATGTATTAAACGATCCAAAAAGGTCTTTTTTATCTGGGGTCTTCTGGAAAATGAATTCTCGTTTTCTACCAAATTATAATTGGATTGGTGTGACGTGACTGCGAGACGTTTCTGTCGCCTGCTTACTTAAAGGTTCAGGTTTTTCAAAAACATCTGTTATTGAGGTGGTTGGTAATGAAGCATCGTTACCGTTGTTTGCAACGCGAATTAGGGGTAAATCATCATCTGATGAATGATCGAATCCGGATGCTTGTGAGTCGATCGTGCCCCTACTTCAACAAGGTTAGATTCAAGTGTTACAGGAGCGTCTATTTGATAATTTTCTCTCTCCGTTGTGTCGGCTGTTGCATAATCGTCATCTCCGAAAATGAAAGGGTAAACGGTTCAATTCCACACCTTCTGAACCCCTTAACAGCGTTACCCACCGTTGCAGATTCTAGGTAGGCATGCATTATTAAAAATACAACAAATGTTTTTATCATTAACAGCTTGGCCTGGGTTACTAACTACAAAAGAATCGTATTCTCGGGAGAAATACGTTTTCAGTGGCCCAAAAATGATAATCTAACGGCTGCAATCGGTGGGTAGTATGTGGTGGGAATCCTACCATTACAATCCCATGTTCCCTACAGAAGTTTATACCTTGCAGCGATATATGGGAAGAATGATTGTCAACAAGTAGACGTGCAGGATTGTTGGGAGTGGGGTTTGTATGTTTTTTAAAGTGCTTCAAATATACTGCTTTCCAAAAAAATCCGAACACAGGGAAAACATAATTTCAAAACATTTTGAATATGCGTATTTAGTGACGTGTTACATGATGAGAAAATGATGAAAATTTGGTTGAAAAATTCCAATGGTAACTTGAGTTTTTTCTTATTTTTGTTCTTTGAATAGCGCCATTTGTTTTTCAATTTTGTTGCGCGCCATTTGTTTTTCAATTTTGTTGCTTTATCTGCGAATTTTAAAACTGTCACCGTGACAGGTAGTTCAAGATTTTTTTTCATTATGCCACCAGTTCGTCGTCGTCGTAATTATCGTCAATTAGACGACTTTCAGCGAGGTCGCATAGTAGGGCTTAGGGAAGAAGGTGTTTCATTTCGAGAAATTGCCAATCGTGTGGGTCGAAGCGTCTCAACAGTGTCCGCAACTTGGCACCGATGGTCTATAGAACACACTCATCAACGGCGTGTCGGTTCTGGAAGGCAGCGACAAACGACAGCTCGTGAAGATCGTGTTCTTCGTTTAATGGCCCTAAGAGATCGATTTTCAACAACCAGAGCCATTGGAAATGACTGGGCCCAAGTAACACACCAAAGAGTCCATATGAGCACAGTTTACCGCAGAATACGCTCTTTAGGCATAAGAAGCTACCGACCAGTTTTATGTTTACCTCTTACCCCAAGGCATAAAGCCAGAAGATTAGAATGGTGCATGGAACGTAGCCACTGGGTTCGTGAATGGAATCACATAGTCTTCAGTGACGAATCTAGATTCTGTTTGTGGGCCCATGATAATCGTAAAAGGGTAAGAAGACGTCGAGGTGAACGCCGAAATTTAAACTTGGCTTTAGAACGTCATACAGCTCTTACACAGGGCATTATGGTTTGGGGTGCTATTGCACATGGTAGCAGATCCCCCTTAATATTCATCCCTCGAAGTCTTAATGCTCGACGATACATCGATGACATACTGGAACCAGTGTTAATACCATATTTACACTTACTGGAAAACCCTATATTCCAGCAGGATAATGCAACCCCACATGCTGCTCAGGTTACTGTGCAACATTTGCAACAAGCCAATGTTCAATTACTCCCGTGGCCATCACGTTCTCCGGATTTATCGCCGATAGAACACGTTTGGGATATGATAGGGTCAAGAATCAGCAATTTACCTAGGCCGCCCAATAATTTGGCAGACCTTCGTCAGCATATTCAACATTTTTGGGAGGAGATACCCCAAGCAGACATCGATAATTTAATTTCTAGTATGACCAGAAGGGTTAACGACTGTCTTAGAAATCGTGGTGGCCCAACACATTATTAAGAATTACTTCTTTGTTTTTAACTTTTCTAATTTAAAATTTCCATCGTTTTCTTAGAGTAGTATTTCATGATTTTTCTGAAAATTTGAATAAAATTGATACATAAATACTAGGTGTTCGGATTTTTTTGAAAAGCAGTATACTTCAAAAATATTTCAGTAGACATCCAGCCGTTCTTTTGGCAACTACCCGCAGATCCTGGAGGTGCTCCAAATAACAGTTCGTCCTTCGTTCGTATACGATTAAATATAAAAAAGGAGACACCTAATTTACAAGTGCGCTAACAGCACACGCAATAGTAGTATTTTTTCCACGTTCTGCCGTTGCTATTCTGGCTACGCGTCTATATCCCGTGGGACTTAAGATTTTTGGCAGTTTTGTAGGTACAGAAGATAATCCACTTTCATCTGCATTATAAATACGACTGGCATCAAAGTTGTACTTCTCGCAAATCTGTTTCAAAATTGTGAAAAACTTATCAACTGAAACTTTTGCTGAATCCCATAAGACGACCTATCGACGTAGCTTCGCCACTTCTAAGGCTTATACGGTACTTAAAAAAAAAAAAGCTGTATCCAGTCTTTGCCTGCCATTTTTAGTGTTTGGTTAAATCTATTCGGTATGTTGTTTTGCTCCGCATAGTCAAAAGCCAGTCTTCCAAGTTGTGTTTTTGTAAGTCCTAATGCTCTTTTGTCAAGATCAGTGATATATTTCGCAAGTGATCTTGTTTGCTCCGGGCTAAAGTATCACGGTATCTGCCGCCATGTTCCGGGAGACTTTCTCCTTCACGTCGTATTTTGCATAACGACGCAATGTAGGTTCCGGGATGTTATAACGAGCAGCAGCTCCATGACAGGATTCACCTTCATCTATTGCATTTAGCGTTGCAATTAGGCTTATTTCGCTCCAAGATCGTCGATCTGACTTTTTTATATACTTTTGAGGCATCCTATAACGAAAATTAAAGAATTGCACAAAGTAATTAGTGTGCGCTACAGATGAGGAATTTGTGGGTAAGATGACGAACTCGATCACATACCTGCTTCAACCTACCCATTGATGTTATGTTCAAGATTTTTCATTGTATTTCAACAGAAAATATGATATTTACTAAATATGCCTCAGCATCTAGTTAAATACATGGATGACTAACAATTTAACTTAATTTATAGACGACATACCTTGAAAAATTGGTGAAAATTCTTTAATGCTGTACGCACAGTTTTACTTCAGCACATCACAATATATTTACCTATGCGTCATTCTCAAACGTTTTCAGACTCCTGCAATTCCAGTGAAAGTTAGTTGAGCTGTGATAGGTGAGACAGCATCAGCACCATTGTAAATATTTATTTTTAATACGGATAGTAAAAAGACAGCCGTTCGTCATTTTACCCGCTTCGTCAACTTACCCGACCTTCCCCTACACCTATTTCCGGATTCTTGATTGAAGAACCGCCGAGTCACTGGTGTGAAATGTGCTGGAACACCGTCATGTTGGAACCACATATTTTTCATTAGATTTGGAGGTACATTTTGCAGGAGTTGAGGCAAATTATTTTACAATAAATACAAATATTGTGCACCAGATGGTTATTAAAAAAATAAGACACAATTACAAGATCGCCCTCCTTTCTAAACATTTACAGTCCATTGTCATTGTCCATCAACTTACAATTCTTGGGTGATCTGTTGCATAATGAGTATTATTTCGGCTTGGGCTACCACTTTGGTTGAAGGATGGTTCGATAGTAAACAATAATTTTTGGAAAAAATTAGGGGTTGCTTTTTCCATTTTCAATCCCCACTCACTTCTTTGCAAAATAATGGCTACTAGATTAAAGAGAAATAAAAAGTTTATTAATTCAACGGTTTGTATTGAAAAAGTAAAAATATCTCTGAAAATATCGATTTTAGGTATAGAACAATATTCATAGAAATTGTGGAAAACTAATGTGCCAATTGAAAAATATAATAATATACAGTGTTCCATTTGAAAAAAGCGAAAAAATGCTCTTTGAAGTAAATGAATTTTCCGCTGGTGTAGAAAAAACCATGTATAATAAAATTAATATTTGGTGGTCGTGTCGATTTAATACTCGTGCATCAAATTAATTTGTTAAACCTTGTGATGACCAAACGGTTCATATTTATTAGATAAACTCCGCAACGCTTAATCCAAAATCAAAAAACAGGGGATAAGATAATTTTATGTCGAATTGAAAAACGTTATCATATACAAGACGTTCTATTTAAAAAATAATACCGTGAAGACGCTCCGCTGTAGCGAGTCACCCTGTACATTTAAAAATACTATTATAATGCGCGCATTTTGGTACTACATCACTTAAATAAAAGAAAAACTTCCAAATCATTTTAATAATGTCAGCAGCGGACTTTGACGCACTAATGAGCAACCCTGTATAAAAAGTGTTTGTTTATCTAGTGCCATATGAATGACTGAAAAACATACAAGACTGCAAAAACAAAATGGCATTGACAGTTTGGAAAGTTCAAAATTTATAAGATGCATAAAGCTGTTCGTAAGGCATTAATGTTACTTTTTTCTGCGTGTATAAATTATATGTTAAATTTTTTGGCTTACCTGGCTTATACTGCTAGTACTTCAAAATCTGGCTACTTGTTTGCCTAACACTAATGCTTGGATTTCTAAGTACAGAAGACTCTCTCAACAACCTTATAATAATGGAAGGTTTTTACTATGATGCGGCAATAGAACATATAACAGAAATTGTTAAAAATAATCTGTATTTTGCCATTCTTGAGGGAGAATACAACAGAACCATCAAAAACACCCACGATACGTGTTATTTTAGTATCGACGATGAATTCTTGTACGTAAATTATTATTATGATTTCGGACCACTAAATATATCATGTTTGTACAAATACTGCTGTAAGCTGAATAGTTATCTACAATATTCACAAGGATTAAAAAGAATTGTCCATTATACAACTGCAAACCCCATAAAACGAGTTAATGCTGCATTTCTCATGGGCTGCTTTACTATTATGTATTTAAAAATGGAACCCAAAGATGTATATCGCATACTACTGAATGCTGGAGGACCCTTCAAGTATGTAAAATAAAGGTTCTATTTAAGTCTATGGCAAATTATTTTGCAGAACATATGTGGATGCATCGCAAGGGCTTTCACAGTATACAATACGAATATTGGATTGTTTCTATGCTATTCAAAAAGCCCTTATCTTTAACTTTGTTAATTTTGATGATTTTAATGTGAATGAGTATGATTTACACGATAAGCTGCAAAATGGTGATATGAACTGGTTACTTCCAAGGAAATTTTTAGCATTTATAGGACCCACAGAGACTGAAATGGGCGGACATCCTCCAGGTTTTTATGTTAGATATTTTTTGGATAATGATATCAAAACAGTGATTCGACTAAACAATAAAGTCTATAAAGCTTCAGTGTAAGTATGCATACGTAATTGTAAATCGAGCAATGACGTAAATAAATAAAATTCGTAGTTTTACCCAGGCAGGAATAGAACATCACGAATTATTTTTTCCTGACGGAAGTGTGCCAACGAAACAAATACTGCTACGATTTTTAGATTTATGCGAAAATGCACGTGCTGCTATTGCTGTCCATTGCAAAGTAAGCTTTTACAACCATTGCGTTGTAATTTAGATATTCAATTATTTTACTTGCAGGCAGGTTTAGGACGTACGGGATCTCTAATAGGAGCTTACATAATCAAGCATTATCGACTAACTGCTCGTGAAGCTATAGCTTGGATGCGAATTTGCAGACCTGGTTCAGTCATTGGTCAACAACAAGGTTGGCTTGAGAAAATAGAAAGTTGGTTATGGAGACAAGGAAGTAACTACAGGTATGGTTTATAATTTAAAAGTTTGAGCAGTGAATCAATTAATGAAATGATTCATTTAGTACATTACACTATGTTACCGTTCCTACTGTGACATTCTAACTGCATCATAACGCCCAAGTTTGCACCTACTATCTAGATCTAGACATAAACAAAACCCAACTACTATCAAAGAGGATATACTGACTAATTTGTCAAACTGCACACAAGAAAGGGCATTGTACGAGGGGGTATTGATAAGTATCTAGCCTACTATATAAAACGCCACAATATTTCAAAACAAAATTTTATTTATTCAACATAATCTCCTTTAAGACTTATACATTTAGCAGAACGTTCATAAAGTAATTCTAAACCATTAAAAAAAATATTATCTTGGTCTGCAAACCACTCCTCAAACCATTTGTCGAAAATCTTTTACCTTTCAAATGTTTTTTTTTAAGTTTTGGGAACGAATCAGAATTATCCCATCTTTGTCCCAGAAAACTGAAACAAGAATCTTGCCAGCCGATTTTTGAACACGGAATTTTTTCGCTCGTGGATAACTAACATGCTTCCACTGTTTGGATTGCTCTTTAGTCTCTGGGTCATAGTAATGGATCCACGTTTCATCCATAGTAACAAGCCGATCTAAAAAGTTTGAGGAGTCTTCTGCAAAGCGGCGGCAGATTTCCTTTGACGTTACCAATCGAACGCGCTTCTGATCAACGTTCAAGCAGCTTGGAATCCATTTGGCCGAAAGCTTTCTCATACCCAAGTCGTGATGAATGATGTGACACACACGTTCATAAAAAATGTGCAATGCTTCTGCAATATTCTTAATCCCAATACGTCGATTTTCTAAAATCATATCATGGACAGAATCAATGTTTTCCGGAGTGGTCACAGAAATTGGTCTTCCAGCGGTGCTCATCTTTCACATCTGATCTTCCTCTTTTATATTCCGCAACCCAGTTTTTAATAGTGGCGTATGAAGGACACTGATCAGCTAAGGTTTCTATCATATCAGCAAAATTTCTTTGCCCGATAACCCTTTTAAAAATAAATACTTAATAACTGACCGAAACTCGATTTTTCCAAATTCTATCTTTCTCTCAGACATGCTGTTTTCAAAAATTCGCAGTTTGATCACCGTTCAACTTATGGATGTCAAACTTCGACAACTTATTTATAAAACATCATAGTTGTAACCATAGCAACCATATTCACTTTTCTTTACTAGAAAGTTTCCAGGCTAACAAGATATCAATACTCCCTCGTATTGCCTAGTTGAACTGTAAATCAATGCAAAGTAAGTTGTTATCATTCCTAAGCATACTCAATAGTGTTGCCAGAGAACATGCTTCTTGACCAAACAGAAGTTTAAAAACCATATAGTTATAGAAGATTAACTTATTATAATATAAATATGTTGAGAAGAAATTGTACTATGCTATAAAAAAACTCACACACATTCAATATAATATAATGTAAATACTTCTACTGGTACATAATTGATACCATCTATAAAATCTATTTAGTCATAGATATCTTTTGTTGTATTGTACTTACAAAGTAGTAAGTACTTGATTTAACCAGAAAAATTACTAAAATATATTGACCGATAAACAAAAAAAAAAATAAAACAACAGCTCAAAAAATTAAGTTTTGAATTTAATTATGCACAAGTATGATGAAAATTCTCATATATACCTACCTAGGGTAGTGTCGTGTACTTTTGGGTCTTGAATGCTTGCAAACCTCAGCCCCTGCATTCTGGATCCAAAAATGACACTTACTACCCTTGGTACATAAATAACTATTAATACTTCACAGGTTACATTAATATTAGTTACCCAATTTAAAAAAAGTTTAAGCCAGTTGATTCTATGATTTGCTTCAGTTGTTTTTTATGATGTGTTTAATACAATGTAACAATGGCATTCTTGTAGATTGTATCGGAGGTCGTTTGGGCAGAAATTGCGCCTCCTAACTTCGACCTATTGAGAACTTTTGTGAAAACCCTTCTAATCTAATAAATCCCTAAACTTTTTACGAACTTTACGACCTTTAGAACTTTGTGGAAGAGCTATTTTACTCACTTTAGATGTTGCGTAGACCTTTTTGAGATATTGAAACCTTTGGCGGGCTATAAAATCATACATTCCATTGTTTCACAAAGTCGACATTATGTTGCCCCCGCTTTGCCTAATTTATTGAATTAATATCTCAATGGGCAATGTCCAATTAGAATTGACGTTATTTGCCTTAACTCCTGTTTGTTGAATTTGTGCAATTCTCAAGCTCTGTTTGGCTAATGGTAAATAAATTTCTTCTTTCGTCTTGCAGCTGGAGTATAGTACCATTGGGTGGAGTTTAGTATTGGCCGTTTTCCCATATATTGATCTCAGCCATTATGTAGCTTTTACAATGCCGCAGAAAGGTTCCCGTCCAATATAATGATGCTCCACATCAGCGCAAAATGACCACTTCAAACAGTCGCCCATAGATGAGCCTAGCTGGCATTAATGCATATGTATGTCGGTTGGTTTGGACAGCAGTCCTGTTGAAATTCCTTTGGAATTTCTAAGTATATAATCAGGACTCCTGCTTTGAATTTTTTTTTCAGTTACGTTCTGAAGGCTCTTAGCATCGCATTGTTCCTTACTTGTACATATAGAGGAAGAAGTTTAACACAGAATTTAATGCTGCAGTTAAGAAGGTACAAATGTATAGCACCTGTGGTTCCTATGCAGACAAATCCTTGCACGTTTAGCAACTTGTTTTGCGCTGTAATTTATTTTGCTTTTGGCCACCACACAAAAGATGTGCAAGTAATAGATGACCCATGGGTCTTACCACTGGGTATGACCAAAGGATCATCTTCGGTTTCAGTCTCCAAGTTTTACCAAATAGTCTACGGCACATCCCGAATGCCGTTGTTTCTTTTTGGGTAACTCTTTCGAGATGTCGACTTCAAGTGAGTTTCTAGTCAAGTAAGACTCTTCTTTGAGTACCATACCCGCTTAGCGAACATTGGCAATCATGTTGGCTAGCATTACGTTAGATTGCTTCAGATTTTTCAGGCATGAGGTTCTTCCTCTTCCAGGGCCCCGTTTGCTATCAATCTTCCCTTGTATAATTATATGCAAAATGTTATATGTTTCCAGATGTCTCATTATGTGTCTGAAGTATACTAATTTTCGTATTTTAATTGTCCGAATAATGTCTTTGTCTTTCTTCATTCTCGCCATTACTCCCTCGTTTCGTATCCGATCGATCCAACTTATATGCAACATAGGTCTATAGACCCATAGTTCAATTGCTTTTAGTTTTTTAAGAGTTGGTTCGATTAGTATCCATGCTTCTACGCCATAAAGCAGAACAGTGAACACATAGCAACGTACTAACCGCATACGCAGTTCTAGATGAAGGTCACGACCACACAAAATTCTTTTAAGGCGTATGAGTGCCGCTCTCGCTCTTTCAATGTGGCACCTAATTTCCAATGCATGATCCCAATTACTATTGATGGTACATCCCAAGTATGTGAATTTGTCAGTCCGTTCTAATTGTACTCCGTTAATGTAAATACAGTGATCGCCCAGTTGTTCTTTGCTAACTATCATATACACCAAACGCTCGATAACGTAAACACCCGATAATGGAAACATCGCGCTAATGCAAACACAAAATTCTTACTATAGGATTAAACGGAACGCCCGATAACGTAAACAACCTGTACAGCTCGATGACGTAAACACTTCTTTTTTTATTGTTTTTATGATGTACATACGTGACTCTCAGCAAATTATTTGTAGGAACAGCGCTGATTTCATTTTAGTCGTTGTTAAACTTAAATTAGGCATATTGCATGCGTTTATGCATTACGACTATGGCATCCACATCCAATAAAAGAAAGTGTTTAAGATTCGAGTGACAAAGTGAAAATCATAGACGAGAGGTTGCACTAGGTGCGGCAGTGACACAATTAGCAAAAAAATATTAATTGTGTTATTACGCGTTTCTTTTAATAATTTCCAGATTAATAAAATCACGCTCGCTAATGTAAACATTTCGATAATGTGAACACGCTCAGGTCTGAATTAGTTCACGTTATCGAGCATCTGCTGTACTTGGTTTTCTTGGTATCCAGCTTTAAGCCATTTCTCTCGGAAGCCTCTGCAATCCGATCAAAAAGTATTTCTCATCCTTCTAGAGTCTAGACTCTAGACTATTAGCCATAAGTGCAGTATCATCCGCATATTGCAGATTATTAAGTGGCATCCCATTTATTTTAATTCTCTCTTCTATTTCGTGTAGTGCTTCTCTAACTATCCATTCTGAGTAGATATTAAAAATTATCGGCGAGAGGATACATCCTTGCCCGACTCCTCTTTGTATTAAAATATCTTCTGTTGTTGTATCACCTATTCTAACGCAGGGCCTTTTGCTGCCACTATAGGTTGGCTATAATTGTAATATCTTTATCATCAATACCTGTATTTTTTAAAATGTCTATCATTTTATCGTGCCGGACTTTGTCAAAAGCCTTTTCGAAAACGACAAAACCTATAAATACGTTGCTGTTTACATCTCTGTACTAATACCCGGATGCTCTATAAATAATACTTCTCTTGTTCCTAGCTCGCTACGAAAGCCAAATTAAGTATCTCCAATACGTTCTTCCACTTTGCGGTAGATTCTTTCATGTACTACACGTAAGAAGACCTTTAACACGTGGCTCATCAGCTGATTATACAGTTGTTGCTACATTCTTTTGCCGTATCTTGTTTAGGTACCTAATATTATAATAGTTGACTTTAGCCAGTCTGATGGAATAGTTCCTGTATTGCAAGTAGAGTTAAAATAGGTTCGTTAAAACCTTTTTTCCGTGTTCTTATAATAATTTTAATAGTTCGGTTGGTATTTCGTCAGGTCCGACTGCTTTTCTGTTCTTCGCTTTTTCAATTGCTCTTTCAACTTCCTCTCGTGTGATAGATGGTCCTACTAATGCGTCTTTGATTCCGTGGTCAGCATTTCGATTATCAGCGAAGAGCTCCTCTATATATTTTTTCCATCTACCTATTTAGTTTTTCGTCAACATCAAAAATTAAGTCACCGTCTCGATTTGTAAGTAGTATTATATCTTCGAACCCCAGCTGCCTCTTTGATCTTTTTATGTAGGTGGAAATTATCATGTCTTCTTTCACATTCCTCAATTTCCTCACGTTCTTGAGGATACAACTCTGTCTTGTACGACTCCCAAGTAATTAACTTCACCGGAAAAGTGTAGCTATTCGTGTACCATCTATTTTTGGAGACATGAGAAATTAACTTCGGAAATAGCAAAACGATTATTTTCCTGGGATTTACATTTAAGTTCTCCTTCTGGCAATAGTCTTTGATTTTGTTGGAGAACATTATGTATGAGGTGGTGATTATCATTGAAAAACGTGTAAATTAAATAATTATAAAAATTTTAATAGGAGTAGATTTTTTAATCATTTCTGAATCATAATCTGCTTTTTCTATTTCGGTTTTATAAAGTCGTTCTAAGCGCACTGTTTTAGCTTAAAAACAGTACGTTAAGGAGGCCTATATTCGTACTGTTCTTAGTTGGTTTTTTACGATGTTGGTAGTTCGATTTGAATTTGAAAGTTTGAAATGTCAGTTTCAGCCACCTGTCAGTGCTGCCATAAGTGTTTATAAAAACTCCCTAGTAATCGATTTGACGTAAAATTTTCTACATAAATTTATTTAAAATACTCTTAAACTTCCTCAATAGAAAAAAATAGTATAAAGAACACGTTTCATAAGACCACTTGTCGCACTCGTCCGTTGAAAAACTCGACGCTTCGCGTCTCGTTTTTCAAACTTGGACTCGTGCGTTAAAAAAAGGCCTTATGAAACTAGTTCTTTAATATACTATTTGAAACTAAAAAGCGTGCAGAAACGGGCTTTTAAAACACTAGTGCTTTAAAGTTGCCTAGGTAACAAGAAATTCACCTACAAATTTTGAACATTGGTAAATATACAGGTACTCAGAACTAATCTTTATTGACTTAAATGAATATGAAACGTACAATTGATGTTGCTTGAAATTTGTAAACCACAAGCTTTAATCAGCTCATTGTTAGTTATTTGTAAACTAGCAGACTTTGCATTTGCGAAGACGTTCAATTTTGAGGACGTTGATGTAGTATTATTACTTCCATTAACAGCCCCAACAATGCGTCTCGAAACAGTGAATTTGTTATCTGTTCAGCTTGTTCGGCTAACATTCTAATCTCGGATGAAATACACTCGTTTTCGTTCATTTTGTAATTCACGAACACAAAGTCGAAACAAACTTCACAAATCAACAAATTTATAATAAATATACATAGCAACGAAACAACAACAATTGCTAACCGTTTCTATATCAACGAGTAATGACACAGATTACTTCGAAAAAGGGATTTCAATTTCCTTTTTTTTGTTATAATTTTCAGATTGTAGTGCAGGTATAATAAAAAAAAGCGTATAAGAGCCTTTAAAGCACTGCTCCGTTAAAAGACACTCGGCTTCGCCTCGTGCTTTTAAACCCGTCGCGCATGCTTTAAAAAGTGGCGGCTCGGAGTTAAGAAAGAGGGTGGGCACAAGAAAAAACTTACCTGTTTTTTGTACATAAAATCCATTCTCCTATTTTTCATGCTGGAAAAGATGTCTATGACTTTGTTGTCAAAATCCGGGATAGACTGGACGAACTTCTTTTCTATTGATAGGAACGCCAATGCGTTCAGTCGATCTTCTGACATTGTGTTTCTCAGAAAAGTTTTAATGCGTTTGAGGGTGGAAAAACATCGTTCACATTCTGCTGTCGACATGGGCGTTGTACAAATAATATCCAACAGTTTGTATGTTTCCGTCAAAACATTTTTAGGTTGTTGTCTGCTATGAACACTAAAAGTGGCAAAATACCACCTACGTCACACATGTCATCGCGCTCATAAATTGCTGAAAGTTCACTTTTCAATGTTACACTGTCCAACATAGGAAGATTTCACAGTTTCATCAAAATATTTTTGTGGAAATGCATGCCTATAAATTTTAAATTTTTGAGAATCGAATAATTTTGCTGCACTTAAGTGATCCCTAAAATCAAATCGGTCGCTAATTTGGCTTAAAATAGTATCACATACTTCCTTTGCAATAACAGCTCTGATATCTCCAGCTGTCGTCTTTTGTCTTTTCCTTGCAGGTTCTTCATTATTGCGTTCTTGATTGTCATCGTCAGTAGAATTTCTAATTCG
>JABXWE010001882.1:0-40277 GCA_014611495.1 Limonius californicus
TTCGGTTTTATAAAGCCGTTCTAAGCGCACTGTTTTAGCTTAAAAACAGTACGTTAAGGAGGCCTATAATCGTACTGTTTTTAGTTTGTTTTTTTTACGATGTGGTAGTTCGATTTGAATTTGAAAGTTTGAAATGTCAGTTTCAGCCACCTGTCAGTGCTGCCATAAGTGTTTATAAAAACTCCGTAGTAATCGATTTGACGTCAAATTTTCTACATAAATTTATTTAAAATACTCTTAAACTTCCTCAATAGAAAAAATAGTATAAAGAACACGTTTCATAAGACCACTTGTCGCACTCGTCCGTTGAAAAACTCGACGTTTCGCGTCTGGTTTTTCAAACTTGGACTCGTGCGTTAAGAAAAGGCCTTATGAAACTAGTTCTTTAATGTACTAGTAACTCTCACTGTCAAACTTCCAACACCAACAATCAAAATCCTAAAGAAAAGAGGTATTAGGCAAGGAAACAGTATCTCGCCAAAATTGTTCATACTGGCGTTAGAAGACATTTTCGAGAACCTTCTGTGTCACCAGAAAAACATTTATATCATGGGGAATATTTAAATCATCTTCGATTTGCAGATGATATCGTAATAGCAGATACTATCCACTACCCATAAATCAGAACAACTCAGTGAATGCAAAGGATGTTGAATAAGTGAATGAATATATCTAGGACATACCATCAAACTAGGAAATGAGAAACAAGGTGCTGAAATCAACAGACGAACTAAATTGAGATCGATCACGTTTGGCAAATTGCAATATACATTGAAGAGCAACATTTCAAATATATTGAAAAAGAAAGTTTTCTATCAGTGCATACTACCTGTATTGACTACTGGCTGAGAGACATTTACCTTGACGAAGCGTGTAGTAGATATACTAAAATACACAGAGACAGCAATGGAAAGATCTATGCTCGGAAACAGGTTTCGAGATAGAAAACCAAAGGTAACAGATGTGATACACCGAGTTACATCTTTGAAGTGGAATTGGGCTGGGCAGTTGATGCGTTTTAAAGATAATCGATGGACAAACGACAGATTGAATGGCGACCACGACTGGGTAAGGGAGGCATCGGAAGGCCACAACTGCGACGGGCGGACGATATTGTAGCAACAGCATCTAAATACTGAATTGGTGTTGCACAAAATAAAGATCGATGGAAATTAATAGGGTAGGCCTGCGTTCAAGGATGAACCCATTTCGGCTAATGATTATGATCACGTTCCTATACGTTATATATCGTGTGTATTGTTCAAAGTGAAAAATAGAAAGTTAACAAATCTGAAATCGTAGTTAATACCTTTTCGGGATATGTATTTGTATTTTTAAAAGGCATTTTATATAACAACGGTTTCTCCACTAACGGATGCCAGTTCTTTTAGGATTTATTGTAGAATTTGTAGTAGAATATTATATCTACATTGTAGTTGTTACGAAAACGTCAAGAATTTTATACACTAAAGGAAACTAAGTTTCGAAATTTAATTACAAAACGCATTTTTTTGATCATCCGCCTTTCTGGAAAGACGACAGGAAAAAACACAAACAGTCTGATATTCTACAAATTCAAAAGAATTGAACTTCGTTCGGTACGAAATAATACAAGAAAATGAACTTACAATAGTATCTAACTACAATAATAGAATAGTTTCAAGATAAGGTTAAAAAATGTGGGCATTTACAATATTGTGTTTTCACTGGAATTATAATGGTCAATAAAATGAATTACATGTGTTTGATTACTAGGTACATTTAAGAAATTTTAATAGTAATTTCACATGTATATTATATTTGTAACTGAATATTGACAAAATAACTTAATTTATTTAAGCTGCACTACAGCACTGTACATGATGATACCACGTCTAAACAAACAAAAACAAAAATAGAACAGCAACAAAAAATCTACGAAAATGGAACGAAGAAGTAATTGGATAAGTAATAAAGAAAGGTTACGTTTGACGGGGTCTCAAGCGTCTAATTTCAAACCCTGTCATTTTCATAGATAATAATATTTCATTTTCGTTACATCTAATAACACTATACTTTCGATCAGAAAGACATTAAATATCAAATTTTTAAACACTGACATGAGAAAACTTAACTTAACTGCTCTTGTTCAAGATTATCCCACATTTCCACTAATGAATTCCCTAGGTCGTTAAGAGTTGCAGGGGGTGGTTGAGGGGATCGTACTTGTCCTCCGAGAATGTCCCACAGGCGCTCAATAGGATTCAAGTCGGGACTTCTGGCTGTCCATTGCATAACAGGAATATCAACGTCGTCTAGGTATTCTTGCACAATTCTGGCTGTGTGGGGCCGAGCGTTATCGTGCATTAATTGGAAGTTGTCTCCGACGTATGGGGCATATGGGACATCATACTGTTCTAAGATATCCGTAATGTACCTCGGACTCTTTAAAGTGCCGTTGGAGAAGATGTGTAGATCTGTGCGGCCCGTGAAAGATATGCCTCCCCATACCATTATTGAGCCACCACCAAATGCAGTCGTGGGGGCAAAATTGCATTGAGCATATCGTTCATTTGGACGTCTAAAAACTCGAATGCGCCTATTACAACTCTCCAAACAAAATCTGGACTCGTCTGTGAACAAAATGCGACTCCAATCTTCATTTTCCCAATTGAAGTGGTTTCAGCAAAATCCAATCTGTGTCTGTGGTGGTTTGCAATCAACTGTGGGCCAGTAGCTGGTAATCTGGCTCTCAGATTTCCTTCTAAAAGACGTTGGCGAACGGTTTCAATGCTAACCTGCACATTATGTACTGCTGAAAATTTTCTTTGGAGGGCTCTTGTGGTGGTAAAGCTCTTAGTGCACGCATTCGAAGAAAACGATCTTCTACAGCGGTAGTAGTACGTGGTCGTCCTTGCCCTGGTCGTCTGTCATGTGCGTTAGTTTCTCTGAAACACTGGACGACCCGAGAAATGGTTGTGTGGTTCATCCCACACCTGTCAGAGATAGCGCGGAAAGAATACCCTTCTTCGGACAAAGTAAGGGCTGTGACACACTCATTAAATTTCTTGAGATGTGTTGCATTTTAAATAAGACTGATCGTACAAGCAATTGTTTGATGACAGCTACACGATTTGATACGTTTTAAAGTAAAACTAAACTGCAAGTAAATTGCAAATGTGCATATAAAATTGATTAATTTTTTTAACAAAGTTAAAGATGTAGAAACAGACCAAGAGTCACATGTGTCTAGCAGGTCTGTATCAGATATTCATTCCATGCATTTGGTTGAAGTAGATAGCGCACTACTTTTCTTTTATCGCAACATTAATAATAATTGATGCGTTAACTTCTTGGAGCAGTGTATTAATCCAGTGAGCTTTGCTGATTTAAACTGATTGAAATTTCTATCCACTTAACCGTTTTCATTCGTTCGAAGGGTAATTGCCCTATTTTCAAAAATAATCCTAATTTTAATTTCTTATCGGCTGCAATTTCAATATTCAATCAGAGACTGTGAAGGCGCCTGCTTAAGACGCGTTTTCGACAATTACGAAGGACAATTAATTTTCTAGACTTGCCGAGGGTTTCTGTCATAAAACGTGCCTATCAAAATTCATTCGACCCTTATTACCACTCCCCGATTCATGAATAAACAAGACAGATTAAAAAAGCCATTAGCGTTTTGTGTATCTCATCAATTAATGTGTATAATGCTTCGTTGTTTATTATTCTTTTAGAATGTTATATTTTGCTTGATCTATTCAACCGAAAATCGTACGTTGTATCCTCCAGGGCGTACAAGCAATAACGGAAAGGTAAATACTTTCAACATGATCTACAACTGAAGTGAGCAAGCTGAAAAATGTTTATATAACTTACAATATATGAAAAGCCCACACGGATTTAAGGTGTCGCTTTCGGCAGTCGAGCAGTTCCATTTAAACGTAACCGAGCAAAAAATTCCTCGCAATATTCGTATAGTATTCGTATGAGTATAGTAGCTTCTTCCTGTTCTTGAAAAATGTCTCTTGGAATTCGAAACTGGTACCACCGCTGAAAGATGACTAAGGGTTCGATAAGCACGCACGAGCTTTTCAGGCGGTTTAAAAAACCCGAAGCTGAATATGAATTCGGTTGCTCATGTTTCGAGAGATCTCAATACCCGATAGAATTTCAATTCGATATGTTATTATTTTCTTATATAAGACGAACCTTAAGGAGCTACTAATGGTTGGAAATAAGAATTTTTCGCAGTTCCGTCTATTTTTGGAATTATAACTGGGCGAAGTCGGCGCAGAACGAAGAAACAAAAGAGATATTACGATAACTGCGTTTATACAGACTTCCGTAGAAAATCATTCGTAATGGGTTTCCTTTTCGAGATTATTGTGCTGAGCTCAGTTTCATTCTTAGTTTGGAATCTGCGTATGAAATTCAAATTTTGATAGAACAATCGTTTTAACGCCTATATATGACTTTAAATCTAAAAAGATTCGTTCACACCAATCATAACAATTTTTTATTTTAGTATATTCAGATACGTACGTGGTGTATTAGTGGAGAGAAATGTTCTATATCCATGCAATCTAAAAAGTCTGTATATAAGAAGCTATGCCAGTATGTCAATACTTCAATATCTTCATGCTTAAATCGAAAATGCTGCTGAAATTTACCATCAAATAGTTTTATCATGAGTGAAGGAAAGGTCAAACACAGATACAGGAATTTCAGAGATGGCCGAACAAATATGCACAATGAGGAACGACGTGGTAGACCTTTTGTTGTCAAGGACGATCTTGTGGAAAACGCGAACAAGAAAATACGTAAAAATCAGCGTTTCACGATTTCGAAAATGGCTGCAAATTTTTCTCAAATTTTGCTTACGGTGCTGTATGAAATTGTAACGAACCGGCTAAAGTACCACAAATTTATGTGAAGTGGTTGCCAAAAGATATTGACGGATGTTTACCAAAAACAGCGAATTGCATCTACAATGAACTTCCTACATCGGTAAGAAACTGGTGCCGAAGAGTACTTCAATCACATTGTGACTGATGATATGTTGTGGATTTCGTACACAAATGTTAAGACCAAGAAATAATCCATGCAGTGGAAGTGTGGAGGTCAAAAAGTTCAAGAAAGTGTTACGGAACCGAAATCGTATGGCTACTGGTTTTTTTGGGCAGGAAAGACGTGTTGTTGGTAGTTTTCCTGGAACGTGGTACGACAATTAATGCAGATGTGTATGGTGAGACTTTAAGAAAAGTTGAGAAAGGCGATTCAGACCAAAAGGCAAGGATTGCTGACCGCTGGAGTTGTGCTTTTGCACGATTACGACCAACCACACGGCGATTTGCAGTGTGCAACTCATTCAGCAATTCAATTGGGAAATTTTTAATCATCCCCCACACAGCAAAGATCGGCCCCTAATTTCTGAATAAGTGTCGTATAATCTTATAATATTTGCGATTTTAGTTTTTTAAGTACGTTTTATAGACGTGCAATTAGTTTGTCACATCCGCATGTAGAATTATCTTTTCTCAAAAAACACTGCTTTGACTTCTGCATAAAAATTAAAATAAGGTAGTTGAAGGTAGTTGAACAGTATTGTTTAACTTACACAAACTACTATTTACATTCAGAATTTTATAAGGTATATTACGCAATTTGATATTGTTTTTGAGTTAACAATATTAGCCTGAAATTTGTATACTGAAAAATTGTTATTATTGGATATTATGGGTCTTATTTTATGTGTAGATTGATTTTGAATGTTATGAATTCCTTGTTTTTCTATTTGCAGAGGCACCTTTATATTATGTTGTACTTATAGCTATTATGTATACAGGGCGTTAAGGAATTGCAGGGGCAAACTTCTAGGGCTTAAAGTATACATGAAAACAAACATTTTTTGTTAATAAATGTATGGTCAAAAGTATTTCATTTCAGGGATACAGCTTTCCAAAGATTCTTTAAGAAGCGCCTAAATGTAGGCAACTCAATTTACTATCTACTATTTGTTTCCATAACGACGGAAATTAATACAGGATAAATAAAGCCCTCTTTCCCACTTTTCAAATTCAAATTTCGTCGTTGTGGAAAGAAGTAGTTTGTAGTAAATTGAGTTGCCTACATTTCAGGTTCGCTAAAATATTAAATTAAGTTATATGGTTATAACTAAATCTGAGACTTTTACGTAGCTGAATAGATAGATGGGCAAATATGAGAAAATAAATTCAAGATAGAATACAACAATATTTTTATTTATTGGAAGGATCATACAAACACAACAAAACAAAAAACGTTTGTTAAGCTTCATCTGTGTTTCATGTAGTTTTTAAGTATTTAAATGAATATTTGAATTTTACCAAGATTAAATTAAATATTTAATTATAAAAAAATTAAAACCTAAAAGTGAAGTCCTAGTCTGTACCTATGTTAGCTGCAGTGTTTCTGGTTTACTGGATTTTTATGTTTTAGATATTAGGCAACGTTTTCTACTTCCGTGTGTCAATAAAGAAGGGAGCAATAGAACCACAAACAAATAAAAATTTTGTGAGAAACTTCTGAAAAAGTTTTCAGGGATAACCCAGAAATTCAGTAGAATACAAAATCTTAAGGAAACTCCTTACCATCATAATATTCAGAACACCTACATAGCAGGAGAACCTGGTGAACTCACTTATCTAAAGTAATATTGGGCGAAGAAAAATTCTGAAGGTAAGTAGTTCACCAAGTTCAATCAGGCTAAATACAGGGTGATTACTTTATCTTGTAACAGGTAGGTAGGCTATACACATTAGAGCCGTTTGTATTCCAGTATCTTGTATCTTAGTACAATAATTGTTTATATAAATAAAAATCAAAGTAGTTACGTTGGATGTACTAAGAAACTACTCGTACAATGAAATTTACTAATAAATAAGATGCAGTTTTGCGATAGGTACGTTTACAATATTTATTTCTTATAATTCAAACAAAACAAACGCAGAAAAAGTCAAGATAGCATAACAATAATTTGACATATCAATAAAATCAACAAGAAATATAAATTAAATAAAGACAGGAAGAAATAAACTAAGTAATGACGTAACAAATGCTTAAACTGCCGTCCATCCTGCTGTTCACACAAGTTAATCCGCCGCAGAAGAGAATTTCTAACATGAGTTAGCATGTGTGGGGTGATTGCTCTACATGATCCAATAATTCTTTCACGTAAATCGTCCTGAGTTTCTATGGGAGCTTTTATTTCATCCCACAAAAAGTAATTTAACGAAGTCAAGTCCTGACTACGTGGAGGCCAAGGATGAATCGCATCCCTTGCAATTATTCTGTTATGGAAAGTTTCATCTTTCTAGTTTCTTACAATTCTATGGAAGTGGGCAGGTGCTCCGTTATTTAGACATCACATATCCTATCTAGCATAAAAAAAGAATGTCTCCTGAAAGTTGAGCAAACCATTTGCTAAAAAATGTAAATACATTTCTCCATTTAAACGGCCTTCAAAAAAGTGGGGATCAATACTAACATCGTTTCTTAAAAATTGGTAGAAATTCACTCAACGTGGGTAATTATCTACATTACGGTGACGTAATAAAGACGAAATCGGTTTGCTTTTAAAATGTTAAATACTGAACTTTGGCTAAAGTCTACAGTTCTTGCAACTGCTCGTTGGATTATATGGGGTTACTAGTTACTTGTTCGATGATTGCCGCTTCAGCTTCTGCAATTGTGACATGCTGTTGTCTCACCTTCGGCTTGCAAAACTATCCATATTGCCGCACCTTTCTTTCCAAACGTCTAAAGGCAATATGCGATATAAGGAGCCTGTCTGGGTATCTTTGTGCGTATCCTCATACTGCTAAGTCCGCCGCCCGTTCTCTTGCTATTAGTATACATTGAAACTGATTGTTATTACCACACGAATCTTTACAAATGATAAACTTTCTACAGAAGTTGTTAAGTTTTAATGAAACAGTAGCTGAGATAAGTCTGTACAGAGGACTCGTAAAAGAAATTTATAGCTAAAAAGAAAAGTTAACGCTGCATTTCACGCAGATGCGAGCGGTGTAACCTATCTACTTGTTACAAGATAAAATGACTACACGGTATACACAAAAAAGTGGAAATAGGAAAAAAATAAGTAAACTCTGTAAACAATCCAAAAAATGACGCAATGGCGCAAACCAAATTATTTTTCTTTAAACAAATTTTCTTACGCTCATTTACAATCAGACTTACCATCCCAATTTTATGGATAATTACAGCGTGAGCGTGCTAAGACGAATCAGCTTGATATCTCGGTTATTTGAATAATTAGAAAAATTATTTTTGGGCAGACTGTAATAGACCTATGGTCTAGGCACTAGATAAATATTTTTTGACTTTTGTAACAACATTAAACTATTTTTAGAAATTGCTTATAAAACTTGTTTTATCAAATTTTAAGCTTTTAGGGTTGATCATTGCTTGAAATATTGTTCTTTGTAATGTCCTATTTTTTAATTACCGTTTACTTTAAAAATGGTCCTATAACTATTAAAAAGTATTGTAAATTTGGTCTGCCAATTCAAATTAGTGCGGTAGTATCGTAGAATCGAAAATGAAGCAAAACTACATCTAGCTGAAATCACATATCAAGAACCCAGAGTTGCGACAATACTATCAGTCACGCGAAATTAGGTCCGATCGGTAGAGGTAACGAATCCCGATTGGAGCGACCGCATTTCCATTAAGTTTAGGGTGCTTGTTGCATGAATGTTTAGTGCGTAAGGGACGCCCGCAGTCCCCTGAAGTAATGCGAAAGCGGTTTCCAGGGGAAAACGGTAGTATGAATGAATGAGAAAATAAAAAGAAAAGGCATAAGCCGATTAAGTATTATTGTCCTGGCAAACAAAATACATCAAGATCAAATCCTTATCCGCTCCAAGGTTTAAATAATTTGAGCACACGGCCCTGTCTAGGTAGGCAGGGCCTACGAACAGATATTGTTCAAACTTCTAAAGCAAATGCTTGTAAAGGCAGACAAGCTATTATTATTGAACTATTTACACTAGCAGTCTGCCGTAAGTCATAAACGAATTTTACAATGAATATGCATAGCAACATGACTAGCTGCCAAGCAAAGGGGAGGTTAGTACGCTCACATTAGAGGCCTAACATCTGGTTCAAGACCCCGTATATGGTATTTCTGATATCCGTAGATTATTTTAAATATATAAAATGCATTTCTACAAATTTTGAGAACATATTTAGACCGGGAAGAACGTAGTGTTCAGAGGATTTGAAGCTACGGTATCACGAGTATCCGGGTTAGAATCTTAGCTGTGGAAAACATTTTTTTTATAGCGTTTACTGTCTTCCTGGTGTAGCGGGGCATAGTTGGTATAAGTTATCAAATGTACGTTATTTAATAGCAATTTATTTTTTTAAATTTTTCGTTTCGGTAAAAATAAAAAAAATTCGAGCAACTGCTGTATTTAATGAACAATTTTCGATTGAATTACATTATTACATTCAATTTAAAATTAATTTCGTGCGCAGTCAGTCGTTACGAGGGACTGTTATTTTTATAATTCATGTTTTCTGTATATTTAATTTACTAAATTGACTTTCTTATTCCTCTACCAACCACTATTATACTTCTGGGCAGTATTAAAGCAGCTTTAAAGACTCATTTTTACGAGGATTTAAGATAATTTTATTTATATCGGCAGCACCAAATGCTACTTTACGATAGACAACAAATCTGAGGCTATTAAACCGGGGCTGTTATTCACAATTTTCTCAAAATGCCTCGTTCGGAAATAAACACCAGACGCGTTTTTGCTGAAATGAACACCACGAGGAGCTTTATATAAAGTTACATTTGGAAGTAGCTCATTGTTCTTCGCCGAATGAATAAAATTCGCAAATAATCGCGCCGCCGATATTCGGAGACAGTTTCAGAGCTTTAAATATTAATTTTCTGGCTTGCATAAGGAAGGGGAGTTTTTGTTAATTGTAGGATGTGTTCTCTAGTTAAGCTCTGATTTAATAAGCTTTGACAGACTTTGACTAAAATTCAATTTACTTTAAATGCATAATATTTGCATTCAAAGCAAATGCAAACAAAACATTTTCTACATGAAAAATCATTTGCTAAATAAACCGTTCACGAGAAATGTTACAGTGAATTTATAATTGCATTTCTAAAGCAATACAACGCTCTGTTTAATTAGCTGAAAATTATTAATGGTACTTCGGATTTTCGCAAATTTATGAAATATTTGTGAAAATAGTTTTAGCTGTAATTAACTCAAAATGGCGGACGATGCTACGAGATATTCTTTTATTAATTAATTAATTGGTTATTTTTACACTTATATTAAACATTGTTATATGAAATAAATTAGAAACTGTAAGCTTTGACGTCATTTACATTAGGCAAAACGAGCTGAACGTAATTGTCAGCAAAATAAGCTGTCAGTGGGGAGCCTTCACAGTGATACCGGCGTTAAATTAAAATTAGCACATATTTACTATATCGGGCCAGGAAGGCCTTAATCTACACGGTTTAAATTATCAACGCGTAGTTTATGTACGTGGACCTCACCTTAAAGCCCCAGAGATAACTTAAAAATCAATTTGATTTTATTTAAGCAAACAATAGATTTCGCAATAACACTAAACACAAAAGCTTACCCCGGTACCAACATCGGTACATCACAATCCAGTAGTAATTAAAATGAAAATTAAACTTTAAAGGATAGTAATGAAACAAACAAATGAAAAGACAGATTTAAAAAAACAAGAAATCCAGGAGTAAAACAGGAGAAATACAAGCTGAATAGAAAAATATCAGCCGTGATTCAGTGCAAATAACTCAAACTCTGGACGACATATGGCTTAAACTAAAAACAAAATCTAATTGATGTCGGAAAAATGAAATAGTGAAACCAGTTATAAACAAGAACGGATGACGGAAGAAATAATAGATTTGACGAATAATCGTAGAACACATAAGAACAAAGGTGAATAAATATAAAAATCAAAATGAAGGTAAAAAGGCAGAAGAAAATTGGATGGCCTAGAAATGTAACGAAATTGAAATTTTGAATCATGGTATGTTTGGACTACATAAAAAAGTAAAGGAAATCATAGAAATACACAAGAAGAAAATAGGTATGTTTTTAATAAATGATAACAAGGATACTATCATAGACGAAACAGAAGAAATCAATGTCTGGAAAGAATACATTGAAACACTATACGTTGATGAGAGATTGTAACCCCAGCTAAAAGCGAAAGAAGATAAACAAACAGAACCTAGCATAATGAAGTAGAATTTGCTGTGAAACAAATAAAAAGAAGCTAAGCTCCAGAATCCGATAGCGTATACATATATCGAAATGTAAAAATTAATAAATCACGTAAATGTAGATACAACAGTGGATTTATTTATTACGGCAGTGGTTCCCAAACGTTCTGAAAGCGCGACCCCCTCTTGGCAAAAATTTTTCTTGCGATCCCCCTCTTCTAGTACTTAATTTCATTCAGAATCAGCGGCTAAACGGCCAACTGACGCCATCTATTACCAAGTAGCCCAATTTATTTATTTGTTCACGGTGTTTTCCACCATATTTGGGAGGACGCTAGATGGCATTAAAATAATCTGGAAAATCCATTTTGCTTTACATAAGTAGTGGACCGCGATAGGATTGGTCATCATTTTAAAATTATGTGCTGTACTGCCGACTGTGTGTTGAGTGCAATAAATCGATAACAAATATTTAATGTCAAGTACGAGCTGTACTCGTTCTGTTAAAGATGAATAAATTTTATAAATTTTCAAAACGAACATTAGACCCTTCCGCGTCTGGCAGTGACCAGAATACAAAGAAAAATAGATTGTACAGCGAAGAATATCTCATATACAGTTTTACCGTTATTTCCCAAAAACACCAACGCGTACTTTGTCGAGAAATACCAAACATCCAAACAAAAAAGAAACGCCTGTGAAATTCCTTGAAAGAATGCTAAACTCCCTCCACAAGGAGCAAGCCACTTTTATATCAGCAACCCCTACTAATGAAAAAACACTACTATCAAGTTATTGAACTGCTATCAAGTTACAGAGTTGCATTTCGAGTTACAAAAACCAGTAAGCCACGTACAATTGCGGAGGATCTGCTTTTACCAGCAGCTGTTGAAATGGTGAAAAAGAGGCTGACAAGCTGAAAGCAACACCCCTCTCTAATAATACTATCCAAAGAAGAATAAGTGACATGGCAGAAGATATTCGGACACAAGTTGTTAAAAATATTAAAAAGTGCACGTACTTCTCACTACAGATGGATGAATCCATAGATATTTCTAATTGTGCCCAATCTATAGTATTTGTAAGATACAATACTGGACAAGAGATATTTTATTTTGTACTCCATTAGAGGTCAATACCACGGGAAAATGTTTATTTGACACTTTCATACAAAGCACGTACGAGATTGACAGGGCAAAATGTGTTGCTATACGCACCGATAACGCCAAGGCCAAGGCAGGACGTCGACCTGGTCTTATTGTCAGATTAAAAGGTATAATGCCAAATGCTATATGGTTACAATGTTCTTTACATCGAGAAGCTCTTACATCAAAATCTTTACCTTCTGAAATGCATTGTGTTTTGAAAAATGGCGTTAAAGTAGTAAATTCCATCAAGGGAAATGCATTTCAGATCCGTATTTTTCGAAAAATTGTCATTGTCAAAAAGTTATGCATTCCTTATATGCAAATCTGCTTTATCACTCTGAAGTGAAATGGACGGAATATGACAACATTCTTTCCAATTCCCTTTGGCTTCTTAGGCTGGCTCTTCTTGCTGATATTTGCGAGCCCTTAAATACCTGAATAGCATTTTGCAAGACCGCAATATTAACATAATAGCAGCCACGGACAAAATTAACGGATTTATAAAGAAACATAATTTCTGGTCAACTTCAATTGGAAAACAGAAGTTTGATTCATTCCAGTGCGTTCAAGAACTCATGGAAGACTTTGTTAAGAGTGCTAATATGATAAATTCTGAGTACGCGTTTGCATATATGCAAATTAATTTGCACAATTTAAAACAACAGCTCATTGACTATTTCCCCAAAGAAATTCAAAACAGTTACAACAATCACGGATGGATTCTGGATCCGAAACTGGCACATACAACGCATTAATGTGTTCAATTTTCAACGTGTTTTTGTGTTTACAGTTATTTATATTTAGGTTCTTGCAATTTAGAACATTTTAAGTTTGATTTATTTTTGTTTTCTTTGTGAAAGGCTGAAATAAATGTCTTGAAAACGCAGTTTGAATTATTTTGGAAATCGCGACCCATGTTTTGGGAACCTCTGTAATAGAATATACACAGCCGGAAATATCATACAAGATTCGTTACAATCAACTCAATAATATGCAACGATTATAGATTAATAAGCCTTATGAGTAATTGCTTAAAAGTATTATTAAAGGTGGCGCACAATTTAATATACAGGAGATGCGAAGAAGTACTTTATTTACTTATAAATAATACTCAGTTTGGGTTCAGAAATGGGTTAGGAACACGTGAAGCTATTTTCTGCATACAGGCGTTGATGTAGAAATGCAGAGATCAACAAAAAGAAGTGTTTCTGTGCTTATCTCATTAGAAGAAAGCATTTGATAAAGTTAGACACATCAAACTTACAGATTGTTTAGAGATAGTTCAATTGGACGAGAGAGACATAACACTCATTAAAAATCTTTATTGGAACCAAAGGGCTAAGATACAAACAGAAAATATCGTAACAGATAATGTAGAAAATGAATGCGAGTACGACAAAGATGTATATTGTTCCCAATGATATTTAATGTATACTCTGAAGTAATATGTCAAAATGCCTTAATAATCCAGTCAAATTGTGCTTTTACCAGGAAATTTGTGGGGTAGTTATGATTTCGTCCATTTTAAATGTTTTTTGGGGTGCTGAATCCGAATCTGAGGTGTGCTAACAAAATTTCGTGACGCAACATTGAAGATAATGCAAAAAACGGTAAAAATTTTCATTGTTTGGCGGTTTTCGGCTTATAACTCGGAAACTATCAACTTTTCGTAAATAACCTGTCTACTCAAAATAAAAGTACATAAAATTTCCTACAAATTTCTCTATTTAGGTTTTTTTCTCCGACGGACAGTTTGGGCTCAAGCGCTAGTTGAATGTAGGCGTATTTCGGCTGTCTACGCAAAAACCCACTTTTTCCACTCCAAAATTTTAATTTATTATTAAAGGCTGTCAATTAGTGAATTCCTCCCAGTTCCCCACACATACCTTATTTAGATCGTATATGTAAAGGTACAGGTAACTTTTCAAAAATTACATAATGTTCAAGTTATTTAATGAAGTCCGAAATTGTACAAATTCAGTTACAAAAAAGTTGAAATTTCAATGAAAAATCTTGAAAAATTATTACATATTATTATATTATATTACAATACATATGATTATATATTACAAATTATATGAGCCGTTGTCGTTTAGAGGGTCCTGGCTGAGGATCTTCGAATGCGGCAAGTCCTAGCACAGTCTCGGGTTGTTCTATCATCAGCGTCGGGGCTTGCTCATCTGGAAAAAGAAAGAGCTGGTGAAAAAACAACTTGTGATCATGTCTTAAGGAGAGAAGAGTGATTACGAAATAGATTGTGAAATTAGACATACCTTTCGCATCGTGTAAGCGTCTTTCTTCAGTCTGTTCTTGGTCTCTTTTTTCGGTCTCTTCTTCGTCAATGTTGTCTTCCGGGAGTTCGACGTTCTAACACAGCCCTTCGCACGATGTGCAGATCGGGGAGCAATGGAGGCCAGCCTTCCTGCATCCACAATTGTGTTGGCAGCCTTTTTTACATTTACAAGAAATGTGCCGGAGTATCGAGTCCGGTGCAGGGTTCAAAGTAGTTGGCACTGGCACGAGACCATTCCTTGTTTTTTTCCACCCCCATTCGTTCGGATCTCTTTGTTGCTCGTCGAGTGTGGTTTGACCGGATAACCACTGCTGCACCTGAAAGTAAACTCTCAATGAATGTTGTCGTGCAGCAGCTTCAGTGAGGGGTAGTGAGGTAATGTTGGTTTTACTTTTGTAAGATGAAGATACGTATTGCCTGTATCTTAAATCGTTCAGGCTAGTCTCATGTCCTTTCCCATACAGAGCCTTGAGAAACACGTTTCCTGCTTCGGCAATCTCGTCCTGGTATGCATGAGGGTCTTTGAAAGCATTAATGACTGGTTGCAAGTCATTGTTCCTCTACAGGACTTTAAAAAGTTTCAGTTTCCCCTGATTAAACAAAGCAGAAGTGGTGTCACAACCACTCATCGCGTGCAGGAACAATATATGGTCTGATAGGGTTTTGTAAGCGGCAAGATGAGGATTGTAGAGGGTTTGAGACACCTTCCCTTTTCCTGGTTTCAAAAAGGAGACATTCTTTATATCAGGGCTACACAGGCAAATCAAAATCACCAAAAGGTCGATATCTTCCCCCACCCCTGTCACATATTCATTTGACGGGGCCAACATGAGAGCTGTTGTGATAATTAGGATATCAGCGTCCTCCACAGCTTGCTATGAATCAATTTTTGTATCATCCAATTTTTCCATTAGCATAGATATCAACCGGCTCTTGTTTTTGGAGTTTGCAAGGAAACTCTCCTGCGAGACAGTGGGGACCATCGACTCTGGAAATGATATTGCAGCAGATTGTTTTCTTTGCGCTCTTCTCAATAGTTTTATGCGCTTGGTGCTTTCACAAGCTTCGTCAGGGTAGCCAATGTGATTTTGAAAATGCTTTTTTTTTAGTACTGGAGATGGCATAATAGTTTAAACCAGTCTACATCGTATTGGAAGGAGGAATTCACTAAATGACAGCCTTTAATAATAAATTAAAGTTTTGAAGTGCAAAAAGTGGGTTTTTGCGGAGACAGCCGAAATACGCCAACTTTCATTTTGAATAGGAAGGTTATTTACGAAAAGTTGATAGTTTCTGAGTTATAAGCAAAAAACCGCCAAAAAATGACAATTTTTGCCTTTTTTTGCATTTTCTTCAATGTTGCGTCACGAAATTTTGTTAGCAAACCTTAGATTCGGATTCAGCAGCCCAAAAAACATATAAAATGGAAGAAATCAAAACTACCCCACAACTTTCCCGCTAGGGGCCCTTTTGAGCACAAATTGACTGTATTATAAGCGCTGTCACGCTGGGAATAAAAGTAAATGGAGAAATCATAAACCTCAGGTACGCGGAAGACAGCATTTTGTTAGCAGATATCCGAGAGCGCTACAGCAATTAATAAATAAAGTATATGACGCAAGCACAGGAATGGGTTTAACCATCAACACAAATCAGAAATAATGTGCATGAGTAGAAACCAAAGACAAACAAACTCCACGGTAAACAACGAAGCTCTAGAATGTGTTGATAAATGCAAATACCTAGGTTGCTGGTTAAACTCATATTAAAATTCAAATATAAAAATAACAACTACAGTAGAAATGGCAGCTATCCCTTTTACAAAATTTAAAAATTTTTCTACTTATCGGTGGATTTGCCAGATTTTACCAATTATTTATTAAATCCAGAAAATGGTGCCCCATAATAATATTTAAAAGATGCAGGTATTATTCAAGACATTCGCGGTCAAAGTTAAGATATTTTGCATAATATTGAACTTTTTACTACATTTTTAAGCTCATGGAGTGAGTTACAATTGAGTTCATAATCCGTCACTTTTTTACACCCTAAAATGGGAATGGGGGCATTTCGTAATTTTGTTCGTCATTAAATTAAATCTTTTGTGTTCTTTTCTGGCATTCAGACTATTTATTTGCAAATAGCATTTAGTTCCTAATTTGTATATTCTAGTTCTTTGTCGTTAACCATTTATCATACAATGATGTAAATGACTAAGTAACATTAATATTTGATCTAAAAATAGAGCAAAGTTTTATAATTTTGACATAAATAAAAGTTAACAGGGGTTGAAATATTAACATGTAAAATCCTATGACCAGTCTTAAAAAAACTGACTGTACAAAAATGGATAACATTAATTTGAAACATTAGGGAATACAGCTGTTTTTGCATACAGCATCAACTTACAATATTATATGTATCTACTACAGTCTACTACTTAATATTTCTAGTTGCTTATTAATAGGTCACTAACATGGGCGCCGGCAGAAAATAATCCAGGAGGGGGCAAAAAAAATTGGGTTCGTTTTTTTCCTATATTTTAATACAAAATAACTTAAAATAAAAAACAAATAATAACAGTAATAAACACCGTAGGTATACAAAACACTAGTATTTAGTGTGTGTATACATATTTTAACATTTATATTAAAAATATTTGTATAAATGAACTTGAAAGTTAAAATCTTTGGTGCTGTAACAGAGATAACACTAACACGTCATAAAAATATTATGTAATCTTACTCAGATGTACTCAAACTAAAAATAAATAAATTTGTTCTCTTAATGGATTGCGTCATTATAAAAGCGTCAATCTTTGTCAAAAGTATACCTACATTTTTAAAACATATAAACAAAAATAAAAATATTTATCTAGTACTACTTAACAAACAAAAACTGTGGAAGTATTAAACTCTTTACCTAAGAAAAGACAAATTTTAATCTTCTTCGGTCTTGAGCAAATTTATCGAGTACTGTCTCGATAAATTGGGCTCTATCGCTTTCGATTTTTTTCCTATGTACTCTTTTTTTTCATTCATTCGTACTACTGTTCCCTCCCTTCGGAAGCGCTTTCGCATTACTTCAGGGGGGTGCGGGCCGCCCTTACACACTAACCATTCATGCAACAAGCTCCCTAAACTTAACTAATCGAAATGTAGTCGCCCCAGTTGAGATTCTAAACCACAGCGGAACGACTACAATTCGCTGTGGCCTCGAGTGGCAACGCGTTGCCGCGCTAGACCACCGAGGCCCCTATTCCTATGTACACTAAGTAAGCATAAACCGGCTAAGCGATTCTCGTCCATCGCTGACCTTAACCAAGTTTTGACCCTTCTTAGAGTACTGAAGGAACGTTCAATTGAACAAGTCATGGGTGGTAGGGAAAAGAAAACTTTTATTGCATTAGCAATTACAGGGAAGAATTGACATTCTTCGGTGAGCAATGTAAAAAAACATATCAGGAGCGTTTTTATTTTTCCACACATTTTTCCACGTAAGGCATTCTGCCTCAAAATTTTCGATATTGTACTGTTCTACTAATTTTTTTATAATTTCAGCCTTTAGATTTAAAACATTAGATGGATGCAAATTTACTAACGAAAATGCAGTAGTTGTATCTTCGGAAAATCTTGTTGTTAATGAGCTAATGAGGGAATCTAAATACGAAATAAAAATAGATATTCTAAAATATGTTTCCGGTGAATCCGCTAGGATATTTGATCTCAAAGTTTGACGCTGTGTTATTCTGGGTATTTTAAATTCTATATCAAATATATTTTCGTATTTCTGGCATTTTTTGGTATAATTTTCAAGAATTTCAAGTATGTATGTTTAAATATTTAAATGCGTTGTTATATATTATTTTAATTTTACAGGGGGGGGGCAACTGCCCCCTCTTGCCCCCCTTTGCCGGCGCCCATGGTCACTAACGAACCTCTCTTTGTTGCCTTTTTTTTCTTGGGCTATGATAATGCTTAGTGGAACTCGAATTTTCATCCCCCGTGGCACGCGTGGATCGACTAACTCCGGTAACATACAACCGTTAAAAAAATCTTTCAATTTAGGAACCATATTTTTCAGCCAAAATTCTGTGGCTTTCTTTACTCTAATAATTTGTATATCCATCTCTGTGTAAAGAATCAGATCACGATACGATGTGTTTGCAATATGTAACTGCCTTTGAATTTGGTAAAAATAATTGTGTTTCTTCTTCAAAGTAAGCTTCCCGTCCACATAATAGACACATAAGTTATTGTTGGGGGTTTCCTTCATTGCTTTTTCTATAGTTTGATCTTGTGTGGCATATAAGCATTTGACTTTGATGCTGTCTCCGTCTTCAAGAAGTCCGTCTGGAGAAGCAATATAATCTGTGTGGAGCAGCAGCTAAAAAAATAGTCTTCGTCGATGAATAAACCACATGATGTCACTTTCTTTTGTGTTGTTTGTTCGTACAACTCTATCGCCCGTTTCTCGTTGATTCGCCCGTAAACAATTGCAGGACTGTGCAGCTCCCTGTTGCTCTTGTACAACATTTCCATTACTGCACAATGACAAGAAGTTGTTTCTAAACGTTTACAAACTTTTCCGAAATTAAATGCAGTAAGTCGGTTGCGTCGAGCTGTCTTCCATTCCAAGTTTGATGTTGGCCTCTTGTTCTTATTTCGATATAGCTTCTTTCAGCCACGTCATTGTGCATATCTAATAAAATTCGTTGTTTTTCTTGTTCAAGCATTTCCTCGTCTACTTCGCGCTTAGCGGCATCAGGCCCGTAATCCATATCGCCATTAGTGGTAGCTGCGCGTTTGTACGTATCTTTCTTCCTCCGAGTTCTCCTAAATTCGTTTTGTTTTCGTCTTCTGTTGCAAAATGCTGAAAAATGGGTACCCTTCGCAGTTTTCTTAACACAGTTTTACCAAGAGGGCCCATTATTAAACGACAGCGCAGCACCTACACATCGTCTGAAATATGATCCTCTTTTGCAAAAAATGATCCTTTTACCTCCGGAAAATTTGGAAGCAAGCGAGATGTACCTTTCTGCAAAGTTAGCAGTAGCGTTAGTAACCAAACGATCGGCCTTACGTACAACGTAATCTAATGCCGAACATATTTCCGTGAAAATTTGGTTTTGTTTTAGTAACACTATTAATTGGTTTCATTCGCATTTTTTCGCTTACAGTATTCCATTCGGCAATGTGAATGGTCTCTAAATACATGGTACGGTCCGTTCTTTAAATCTTCATGAAGTTGTTGTACACTTGCCCCTGCATTGGAGTTGTTGGATATAGCAGAACGGACTGCCATACTCAGACGAGGAATGTGGAATTTTAAAATTTTCCGTGTTGCAACGGAAGCCTTTCCACGCTTTTTTGTTCTAAAGCACGTTTTTCCCATTCCGCAACGGTATTCATGGATGACTAACATTTTCTAAGACCCACTATCTTAATCCGAACATATTTACCTGAAACTGCATAGTAAAATGCGTCATGCATCCTTGTTTATCTTTAGCTATTCTTGTCTTAAGCATTTAGTTGGAAAACATTCAATAATTAAAAACCTATTTTTGTTGTTGTTGTTTGAAGTATAGCATGTTTGGTTGATTTATTATTATTGTAATTGCCAACTGCAGTCCATGACAAAGTTTGAAGAATATAGAACAATAACTGCATAAGTTACAACAACTTTTATTCACAAATATTATTAAATGATTACAGAGTTATTAAAAGGCAACGAAAAATAATACAGCCACTATATGTCTTTATTACCTCATCCTTATATCAAGGATTACATGTGCCGAAACAGATTTATAAAAAAGTTATTTATAACAGAAAAATCTGGTTTTAGCCTATTTTCGTTATCTAAAGGAGTATACATTTTTTCAAATACAAACAATGTAAATCTGAATATATCTATAGATCAATAGTTTCTCCAACTGTAATAACTTTGATAAAAACTTCATTTTCCGCCAATTCATTTGACGGGCTCCAACCACCTTAACACGGTTCGCATTTAACATACAGATTTCTAATTTTACATTTTTAATTGGATGTCAGAATGTTACTTTATTGTGTATTGATTTACCTCTAAATAAAAACATTGTGTTCTTGAAGAAAATTGTCCTTATTTTCCCAGCAATCTTGAAACAAAACAATTTCCGCGTAATGAGTAGAAATTTTGTAGAAACATCGCATTTTCTTCATATTTCGATATGCAGACATGGGCTTCTTGCTCAGAAACGTAACTTAAGGATTCGCACTTTAACTGTGCAATTTTATCTTGAAACGTTTCTCAGAGTAACGGAAACAAAGTTGTCGAGTTTCTTTGATATTGTTTGGTTTTCTTGTTCCTTCGGAAATTATATGTTATTCGTGCCGTATTCTTGATTAATTTCTCTTAAATAGGAAATTTCCTGTACTAATGTATATTACGAAAATATTATTATAACAGTTTTTAAATACTGGTACTTGTTTTTCTTGTTTTTGGAGATGATAAAACTATTAAAGGGTTATAATTTAAATTAACTTTTTCTTAGATGACTCGTTTTTCTCAATTTATAAACTGCAATAACTAATCAATTAAATTAAGGTTTATTAAGTATACATAAACCTTAATCTGAATAACCTTTAAAACTATATGGGCACCCTGTACACATTACTCAATATTTATTATATACAACACCGGCAAAAGTTTGAGAGGCTTAATTAACCTCTAGTAACTGAGGAGATCCAATTTTATGAAATTATCGTGGCGGATATATAGAGTTCGACAGTTTGAAACGTGGGGAAGTCCAAAGAAAATGCTTCTTCTATTTTTTGCTTTCAGGTTCAAACAGGAAGACCTATGTTTGTCAAAGGAATAAACTAACTTGATTATGCCGTCATATTATGTTGGTACTTAACCCAATTACTCTCAAGTGCCGTAGATACGGAGCGAAGAGGAACTTCTTCCTGTATTAATTACCGCTGGGTGCTGCACAAATATTTCTTGCTCATAACTCGCACAATCTTCCCGTGGTCTAATTTAGTTATTAGGCTCTTAACAAATTATTTAAGATGCAACAGGAATACACGGATTGCCGCAAGCGGATATTATTAATATTAAATTTCCAATTACAAAGTTTTCAGTGGTGCTCATTATTGTCCAGGCTATTAGAGGTAAATATTTGCAATTTGAAACATTTTTAAGGAAAACAATCCATCAATATGCGTTGTTGAACTACAAAGGTGTATGTTTACGCATGTCCTTAACATAACCGTACATCATCGGTTCTGTTGGATGAGCCGTTTGAAATCGTTTTAATGAGTAATAAACGCCACTAAATTAAAATCACGATGAAAAAATCCTTTAGTTCACATAAAAGCGGAGTAAGAAATGCAAATGTACATTTCGATCGCTGCGGTGAGTGACTTCTAATCGCTTGCTCTTTTAGGTCACGTTGTTGCTTTGCTCCTGCGTGCAATCTGTACAGTACACTGAAGGTGGCCGCTTAGTGGTCGAAATGTACATCTGGATTTCTTCCTCCGCTTTTATGAGAATTAAAGGGCTTTTTCATTGTGATTTTATATTTTTCTCATAGCTGTCACCAAATCAACCACTAAATTAATAAAAATAATGGAAGGCGTCATTTCCAATTTATAACCGTTAATATGAACAGTAACACTATAGGATGGGCACAGTAGGCTCCTTTTGTATATGAAACGTTGACCAAGACAAACAATTCTGTTTATTAGCATCTTGGCTTCCAAACTGAACAATCTCATAGCTACTAGTACTGCTACAGCCCATGTTCCGTCCTGAGTTACACGAGGACTGCGGACTTTGAAGATGTCCCATACAACTAAGGAAGAAACAGCACTTATTACGGGTTTTCAAGCTGGAAGCCAAGATTATATCGACAACCATCACGGAAGTCTACAACTTGTGCATTACCAAATATGATTTACAATTTTTCTAACAACCTAAATGCTAAATGTATTTGAAGCATAGAAACAGTTTTGTTTTAAAACAGTTAAAAAATCACTGTACTATGCATATATATATATATATATATATATATATTTATACATACATACATACATAGATTCATATTTACAGGAATATATAGGATATTTATTTGTCATTGGACAATTGTTGGCTTGGCGAAGGACTTATCTCCAGAGGTTTTCCTCAGCCAAGTTACTTTAGTTAGTTCACATTTCTACTGAAGATGGCAGCTTAGTTGCCAAAATACGTATTTCTAAATACCGTGGTGGTAAGGAGTTATTCATTTTATTTATTTGTTATTAATATTTTGATAGTGAAATACCTAGCAGAAATGATTGCATTCTAGATGAATTAATTTGAAAATCACTGGCCGCAATGATCTCATTGTTATGGTAGTATTTAATACCCTTTATATTCTTCTTTTTAACTTACCTTCTCTATGGATCAGAGGTTGGCGGTTACGTTGCCAAACATATTGCAATTTTCTGCAGTTTTTAATAATTGTTGAACATTCATCCCCGTCCACAGTCTTATGTTCTCTAGCTAGGACGTTTTTCTTCTTCCTTTTTCTCTTTTGTCTTCTATAATTTATTGAATAATCAATTGTGGCGATCGGTATTTCCCGTTTCTTATTAAATGCACTAAATACGATGTTTTTCTTCGTCTAATTGCGGAAATAGATTCTCCATTTATTTTCATTCGACGTAGAACTTGATTTGTGATTCTTGTCATCCGTAGACTCCTCTCGTCTGCATAGCCACAAAAGCTTTTAGTTTGTCTATATCTTTCCTATTCAAGGTTCGCGCTTCAACTCCATACAGTAGTGTTGACCATATATATCCTTCCACCATTCTCCATCTAATTCGTAAATCCAGGCTTTGTCAGACAAACATGGTTTCATAGTAATAAACACCTGTCGTGCCGTTTCTACTCTAGTTCTTATTTGTATATTTGAATTGAAACCTGAACTTAACAAGTAACTTAGGTATTTGTATTTATCAACACATTCTAGTGTTTCGTTGTTTACCGTGAAGTTTGTTCGTCTGTGGTTTCTAGCACATTATTGATTTATATATATATTGATGGTTAAACCCATTTCTGTACGTCTTGCGTCATAACAATGTATGAGTTTTACGATATTTTTGTTGATCTCTACATTTCTGCATCAACACCTGTATGCAGAGGACAGCTCGACGTGTTACCAGCCCATTTCTGAATTCAAACTGCGTGTCAGTTATTACTTCTTCGCATCTCCTGTATATTTCTGTATATTTACCGTTTACATTACAAGTTTGAAAAACACAATAAAAAAATGTCGGCTGCTTGAAATTACTATCTAGTCAAATCAGTTAGTTCCTAGAAGACTCGACCCTTAAAAATGTTAAACGAAAACATACCTAAATATTATAGTCCGCTAGAATCAGGAGAGGTTATCTACTCACGTGCTGGTACCTCAGATTGGTAGACGCTTGCTTTCTGGGCAAAACGTAGATTCTGGTTTGGGTTCGAAACCCCCGCATTACTAAGCAGTTTATACAAATCTTGTGCTGCAACCCACCACACACAATTTCCTAGTCCAGATAGCAACCGTGGGATCTTAATGCTAAAAACCTTCTCTGAAATTTTTATAGTTCGGATTCGACGTTAAATTGTAAATGGCCCGAGTTTCTACCTTAGCGCTGAGGAGAAACACGTGGCAGAGAAGAGGCCATTACTCAACAGTGGGACAAAAAAGACGGTTGATGATGATGGTCTACTGACTTTTCATTTATGAATAGTTAGATAAATGAAATCCATTCTTTTTGATTCACAAAATAATTATATCACTAACTTGTTAAAATAATCAGTATTTTGAAGTTATTTTTCTATTGAATATATTGAAATGGGTATAACATAAGACCCATATTCCGATGTATTTGTATAGATTCAACTGGAGCTATTTATAGATTCAGTTGAAACAAATCGATTTACTGTGCATTCTATCTATGTGTTTTTTAAAATCTGACGTGAAAGCCGGCTCTGAAAAGTTCATTGTGAACATATTGCAAAACGTACCTAAACCTACATTAATTAACAGATTTGACAAGAAAGTATTCAAATATAAACATGTAAATATAGCTTTAATTAACAATAAATTTCCATCAAATAATAATAACTTAATTGTCTTTAATTGCAATAAATGAAGAATTGATAACAAATGATTGAAATGTTCACCGTCTTCACCTAGACACACTCGAACTCTTCGCGTAGTGTCAAGCTATTTGGTGTGTTTCCACTAATAATCTGTCTATCGAAAAATTCTCGTAAAAGGGCCTTAAAATCTCTTTTCGATACCCTTTCTGCAATCAAAGTGCCTGAAGAATAAATCTTCTTTGATGTTTCAATGAATAAACTCTTTTTTCTTATTTATACCTTTACCAAAGTATGGTCCAATTATTCTACGCCTTGAAATGGCCGCCCACACTCCTCTCTCTACTATAACATTAAGCTTCTTCAAACTCCATAAACGCATTTTTTGCGAATTCATGTATCCATCTAAATAAAACCCAGCCTAGTCCGTGAAAAACGTTTTCTCCAATAAGTCGTCATTGAGGATATTTAGGAACCACTGACAATATTCGACACGCTGAGGATAATCAGCTTCGTGTGTTTGTTGTACAGCCTGCAAAAGGTAGCGATACATGGCAGGTACTAACTGACAACTGAACTTGTTGAGACAAATGGCACACAGAGCTTCGAGGGGCATCTTCCATATTCTGTCTTACATATTCAATTACTTCTGCCTCCTTTGCGTGAAATAGATCCAGTCTCAACGTGGTAATTCAAAGAACAACGAAAAGCGTTATAATGCAATACAAGGTTTAGAAATTCTTGGCGAAACTTTTCAAAATAATCATGAATTGAGTGCTGTCATATTCCATCAATTTGACGGCCGTTACGTAAAATAGGTCTCATTTATAAAAATTTTAGGTTTCTGTAGCAAAACCATTTTATTTGAAGAGGTTACGTTACCAAACACAAAAACCGGCAGGTAGCGATTACAGACAGTGAAATAGATGTTATGTAAAGAACGATTCAGTTTTAGTTAAAATTATTAAAATATCAATTGTACTCTACTTATGCATTTCATTAACGGAATTCACAATTTAATCTTGAAAAAGACTGATTTTTCAATCTGCAATATAAAAATCCAGAAAAAGATAAGAAATTCAAGTAACCGACCACAAACGCAAAAAGTGTGGATAAGTTGAAGCGGCGAATGTGTGATACGTTCGTAATGAACTTTTCAGAGCCGACTTTGAAGCCAAATTTAAAAAAAGCACGATACTTAAATTATTGTGTATTCAATTGGCCTCAAGATTTCATTATCAAACAAATCTTCGCGGAAGAAACGCTGCCACCAAATTTTGATTGAAAAGGAATGAACATATACTTCATTAGCTAGCAGTGATACATATTTGTAAACTGCCATAACGACTTAGGATATTTATTTAATAATAAAATTATAATAGTGAAATATTTAATAACCGTGATTTGCATTAACGGTGGTCATTGTAAATTAAATTGTAAAGCATCCGTCACAGTGATTGTGGATTATTACCATTCAAATAACTAGTTGCGAAACATGCTACAACAATAACTTTCCGTTATTAATTACAACTCGTAAGACTTGTTTTATTTGAAATTGTCAATTTGCACCCACGCACGCACACCTACTGTCTCATTTTTCAATAAAAAAAAAAGAAAAAGTTTAATATCTTGTATGGTGGACGAAATATTAGGAATGGACCATTTACCAATGAGTAGCCTTATGTGTAATATTATTCCAATAGCAATATCTATCCATCGTCCATGCTGTGTAGAATTTCTCGAGATCCTTGCTGTTTCTTTCGTACTTAGAGGCGATAAATTTAGATTTACTTGTATGCTCCGGGATCAGATGTCCGTGCTAATATAAAATAACGGTGCACGTTTCGCTGATCGCGGGTCGTTCGAAAAATTTAAAGCGCCTCACGTGTGTTTTGCCCATTTAAATCGCGCTCTCAACTTAGCATTCGGAACGACGGGAAATAAATTAAAAATATTAAAGGAAAATTTAGGACGCGACAGTGTAACTACCGCGAGCTCGCGACAGATGTTTTTGCTGCTTGATCCACCCTCATGTCTGGTTCTTGTTGGGACTACATTATGTCGTTCTCGTTTGATGCAAAGCATAGCAATTACCTGGCGGTACCAACATCAACAATGCAGCCGAAAGAGAACGAGAGTATCGCTGTTGGTGGATATTCGCATGGTTGGGAAACTTTTAGAGTTCAAAGGAAACTACGTGGCAACAGTCTGTATGCCATACAGATAACACGAAGTCGTTATTATTACTACAATAACTGTGATGTGGATTGTTTCAAAGTTGGTGGAGGCGCCGGGAACAATTTGCTGCCATTTGAGTAATAAGCTGCTATTCCTTTGAACAGCCGTATGTGTTTATGCTTCACGTATTTCCCTAAAAACTTTTGTGACTCTTAGATTTCACTATGATCATACGATCGACATATTTTTATAATTTGCAACCCTGAAACCTTTCGTTAATGTCCCACGGTCACATCTAATTTTAGAAACAGCAATTAGCGTTATGTTGATAATCGAGTCTTTGCTTCAATCTTTATATCATTCAACGAATTGTCCTGTTGAGAGGTCAAGGTTATCTTAATTTTCTGTGACTTTGAAATTGCTTTCGTGGCCCATAGCTTGACAAACACGTAGAAAGTTAGAGCTTTCTTTAACCTCCGACAACCGAGTCACTCGAATTAGAAATACAGTCGAACCTCGATAAGTCAAAGTTGAGGAGCAATCAAAAATTATTTGAATTATTGAAAATTCGAGTTATCAAGAATGGTTAAAAAAATACATACATATTTATTCTTTATTATATCGCGTACACATATGTACTTTATACAAAAAAATCTGAATACGTAAGAAGTAATTAACAATTCTTATCAAGTACATTGTTATTTATGTTTTATGTTTACTTGCAATTTATATTTGGTACTACACAGTAGCATGCAAGAACGGAAAATACGCGCTGTTCGATGTCTACAATGAATGCTATACTATACTATTTAAGTTCAGTTAACATGCCGCCGCTGAAGCACTTCCATAAATCGCCATAGCGTTGGGGTAAACACCCGCAATTATATCTGAGAAATGTAACTTCGTATTACAGAAATATTTACTACTAGCTAACTCTAAACTTAACTAAGCGAATTATGGTAGCCTCGGCCGGGATTCGAACTCCCCAGCCGACATTTCGCTGTGACCTCGAGTGGCAGCTAAAAAAATGGTTTATAGAGGTTCCAGTTAGCAAGGTTCCTTGAAAATAGTTTACCCAAGGTTATTATGTAATTATTTATTTTTTAAAACATATATTTGTTTAAAACGGCGTCAATATTCTTATATTAATAGTTATTTATTATACGAGCGGATTAAATGAATGTTTAATGAGCGATATGTTTAACCGCGCAAGCGGCGCAGCCGCGAGCGCGTTAATATCGCAAGTTAAACATTCATTTAATCCGCGAGTGTAATACAACGTTTTATTCAATTTTGCTTGATAAAGTCCAGTTCTGAAGAGAAAATTTTAAGGAAAGTCATCAAATAGGCGAATTTTATGATTATCACGACAAGATCACAACTTCTGTGCCCCGTTACCTTGACAACGACGAAAATTTTTATAAACACATTTCAAAAAATATTATTCGTGCGTCGAGGAGTTTTCCGCGAAAATAAAATGGATAATTTGTGCAACGAATTGGATCATGATGTTTTTTCTGATCCAGAACACGGTTTGGTTGATGGTGATGCTATAATGGAAAAACTGCTTCCTCGAAAATCGAAGGATTTATACAAGAAAGTGTACCAGCGGATTAAAATTTTTAATCTACTGCTTATTAAAATTTTAATGTGCGGCCTAAATAAACAATGACTTTAATAGTTTGATTTGAAGTCAATAAACGTCAATTTATATAGCAAAATTGAATAAAATGATATTAATTTTAAATAAGAATACAGGGTAGGCCCCCCTCAAGATACATATATCGCACTGTAAACGCCGTAGTAATGTATCTTAAAATCATTGCTTTGGAAAATAATGCAGAAGTTTTAATACTGTTTAAAGTTGAACAGAAAAGTAACTTATGAGAGTAATAAGTGGTAAAATGCAGATATATACTACGAAACAACAGCAAAGAAAGGTGCAACTGCAGATATATTTTTTAAGTACTATACAGAGTGTTTAAAAATTACACCCACGAAATTATCCAAAAAATGATCGGGTAAGCGTAACTTCAGAGGGCTATAACTCCGTAAGGAAGCATTTTGCATCCACATATATAGGAAACTCTTTAAATAACCTAGAGGATCACCTATGAAGTTTCTTGGTGTAACACCCTCTACGGATCATTTCCTGAAGTGGAAACACTTTATATATTCATCGGTAACTGTGTTGGACAAAGTAAAATACATCTATCGGGCAGTTTTTATCATATCATATTATTACAGCCATCTACCATCGCTTTCTTTTTTAATAATAATATAATGATTATCTTTTAGCAGGTACATGCGAGTATCTTGTTGTTAACTTTTAAAACCTGTTATTGAGCATGTAACCTAAAACTAACCACTGTAGGTCGCTTTAAAGGTACCTATGCAGCTATAATGTGCACTTGAAAGTTTGTCAAAAGTTAACTTTTTTGGTTGTGATAAAGTTAACTATTTAGAATCACTCTTACTCAACTTTAAGTTAAACGTAACGGATGCTGCAGTTTTTAGTGATCACTACGGATGCACAAAGGACGCCTTTAAGTCATCCCGGGTAGGTCATCTTTCTAGGTTAAGAAATGATTACATTGTGGACAGTCAAGGTTAACTTTGGTTATGTGGGAAAAGCTTGATGGTATTTGTATCTAGAAATGCTGAAGCAATTATCACATAGGGAAGATTAAAATGTTTTTACATAGAAATACGTAAATATTGCGGTCTTGTGATATCTTAGTTTTTATGGTTTTTATGGCGAGGTCCCACGAAGGAGTTTGACCTGCAAGGTGGAAGGTCAGAGCTCTCAAACCCGATTGTCAGGTGTTAAATTCATCACACATGGTGATATCGTGAGCATGACACATTGAGAATCCGCATTATTACGGCTTGTTCTATCGAACGCCGGTACCCGATTGTTTAAAGCGACTGGTAGGTCACCCGCTAGGTATTCAGCCTGGTACTTTGATATATGATAGGAAACTGTGTAAAGTATGGAAAACTCGAGGCGAAGTGTTTCGCTCAGTGTTATGATTTTGAAATCATTCTTTCTAAAGTTTCTTGCTAGTGTGGAGGTTTAGAGTTCAGAATTGGAAGCTAATTGTTTATATAAATTTTGATCGTCAATTTAAAGCTGAAAGACGTGTTTATTGATTCGAATTCATGATTTCTAGTAAACATATTTTAAATTAGAAATATATATTTAAATGGTCTTGTGTTTAACAGCAGACCACCTGTTTTCTTTTCTATTATTATTGTAGTTTATTAATTCATGAATAACTGTGGATGCGTTTAATACAGAATGAGTTCAATGACTTATAATATTCCCTATAAAAACGTATCGATTGAAATTAATCAATAAAGTGTAGATAAAATGTTTATGATAGTATGTACAATATTGTGCTGCACGTTAGTACTGAAACTGCAAAGGGGTTGTGTAATTTTTCATTATTCGTTCTCATTTGCTACGCAAACGCATTAAAACTGTACCCACGACCTTCTTGATTGCCTCCATAATTTTTCATTACACTAAATCAAGGCTAAAATTTCCCTTTCGGAATCGAACGCTACGCTCCAAAATACCAAATCAGTATCCTAGTTTTACCCTAAAGGTTAAAGGGTTAATTAAATTAAAGAGGATTAGATGTTGGTAGTTTCTAAATATAGACCTTTGATTAGCCGTCGAGCAACGGCGATTAAAAATAGCATATGTATGTTGTTTAATGCTAAAGAAAATTAATTTTAAATTTGGGTACTGTAGAAAAGCGACCCAATATTGTATTATTTTGTTAATTTGCATTTCTTTTTATTTGCAATCATTTGCAACTAGTGAATAATTTCTGTTAGTTAATTAAATTTTCATGTATTCTGTTGAACACAATTGAAAGATGTACACTGGCTTCGCTGCACTGAAAGGCTGCCATCTTTAATGAGGTGCTAAAATAATTACAACTAGCTGTGTTGAAAGTTAGGTGGATTGAACTGGCAATTCTGTTGTAGTTTTCTGTGACAGCAACTATTGTTCCTGCAAGATCATTACCTGTGCGTCGCTTCAAACGTTGTTTCTGATACACTTCTATGCATTTTTTCTATTATATTCTTTCTCTTATTGTGGGAATATTTAATTGCTCAAATATCACCATATGGATCCTTATCCCATATAAAAAATTATAAACGGCGCGATATGAACCAACTAAAAAAGAAAACAGAATTACCCTCTAAGGGTTGCTTTAATATTCATTTACTTTTTGCTTTGATCCTTGCTTTCTGAAAATACCTTCGGCTTGGAAATTTTGTTTTCCAAACAAAGAGGTACCGGGTTGGATTTTCCATTATAAATTTAATATTCCCTGTCAAATTTTAATAAAAACCGTAATAACTTCATTTTACAATTGTAGTGTTTTGTTTCGTGATTTCGAAACATACAGTGTGATCATTTTATCTTGTAAAAAGTAGGTAGGCTACACCTCTCACATGTGCATGCAATGCGTAGTAAACTTATCGTTTTAGACACAAAAAATATTTTTTACATTCATGTCAACTACTATTTTGTGAAGACTTAACAAACTTCTGTACAAAGTTGTTAATTTGCATAGATTTTTATGGCAATAAAAAATAATTTCAATGTATTCTAATAACGCGTAAACCGATACGATGTTGATTTTGGGAGAATGCAGAGAAGCAGCGCACATAGCAGTACGACGATGTGCACAAAGATACCCAGAATATGGACAGTTTTCCAAGCCAAAGTGAGACAACAACAAATCAAAACTGTAGTAGCTGAAGCTGAAGTCACCGAACCAGTAACTGGTAATCCCCATATCAGCCAACGAGCAGTTGCAAGAACTGTAGGCTTTAGCCAAAGTTCAGTATTAACATTTTAAAAGCAAACTGGTTTCATCCTTACCACATCACATTAGTGCAACACCTTATTAAAGATAATTAGCCACGTCAAGTGCATTTCTGCCAAATTTTTAGAAACGAAGTTACTACTGAAATTTTATGACGAAGCGACGTTTAGTAACAATGGGCGCATAAATAGACACAATCGCCATATCTATTGACAAGACCAGCACACTTTTAAAAAATGTTTACTGTAAATTTGTGGTGTGGTACCGTTGACAACTGTATCGTTGATCCCCACTTCTTTGAGGTCAGTTTAAATGGGGAAATGTATTTAGATTTTTTAGAAAATGGTATGCCTCAACTTTCACATTCCTCTTTATGTCAGACAGCGTATGTGGTCTAAAATGACGGATCATTTGCGCACTTCCATAGAATTGTAAGAAACTACCAAGATGAAACTTTCCATAACACATTAGTTGCAAGAGGTGCAATTCATCCTTGACCTCCATGTAGTCCGAACGATGTCTACGAAACTTCCGTAGAAATGCAGAAAGATTTACGTGAAAGAATGATTGAATCATGTAGGTCAATCACCCCGCACATGTTAACGCGTGTTAGAAATTCTCTTCTATGGCGGAATGACTTATGTGAACAGCAAGGTGGACGGCAGTTTGAACATGTATTACGTCTTGAATTCGTGTTTTTTCTTTGTGTTTTTTTTTTAATTTATTTTTCTTGTTGATTTTATTGTTATGTCAACATATTTTTATGCTATCTTGGCTTTCTCTGTGTTTGTTTTGTTTAAATTATAAGAAGTAAATATTGTAAATGTGTTTATTGGAAAACTGCATCTTATTTATTAGTAAATGGTTTCATTGTAGTTTTTCAGTACATCCAACGTAAAACTTTAATTTTTATGCATTTAAATAATGTAAAGTTTACTTAGATACCTATGTAATACAAGTATGTGTGTAGTCAACCTTCCTGTCACAAAATAAAGCAATCAACCTGTCTAATCAACCTTAAAGTTTCGAAATTTATAAATTATAGCACCAAAAGAGTTGTATGGGGATGGAGCTTGTAGGAGTTCAAGATCCAAAATACACTAGCGTGATAAAAGTATGTATCATTTTAAAAAATTTATCAACTTTGTGTACTTTCAACAATTAAGTATCTATCCGTTGTTATGATATGCGGTTGCATGTTTGCTCAAATAAGTTCACTATATGTCGTCTTTGGAACGATGAACGCTACAGAGGTCTTCGAAGTACTGCAACATAATATGCTACCTACTCTGAACGATAGTGCTCCTTTTAACATGTAGCAAAACTGCTTGGACCGTGGATGACGACCAATAAAATTGAGATGATGTACTAGCCACCGCGATCTTCAGACCTGCATCCAAAAGAGAACTTGTGTGGCAAACGATATCAAACATAATGTCTAAAAGTAAAACCACAACATTTTTGTATGGAATCTCATATTCATACCTGGTTGATAAATTCCGTATCCGTTAAAGAGATGCGAATTGGTCATGAAGAGTAAGATTTAATGGTTATGCTGTAAAACGTTACAAGTTTTTCTCCTTTTTTCTAACTGTATTACATTAGCAACCAACATATGTGGTCTGCTTCTATATTATATTATAGTAATTAAGCGTCGACTTCATATACACAGTGAATGGCAAAAGATATTTATATTGTCCTCCCTTTTAAAGCGACACAGGACTTTTTAGCACCACGGTAAGTTATTAGCGCAGAATTACCAAATCAGGAAATCTTGAAAACATTGTGTTTACTAAGCCAAATGAAACATGAAAACGAAGAATTAAATAATTTGAAAGACGGTTTTAAAGAACAATCCCGTTACGTGGTTTATTACACTCTTCTTCATCGGAAATTTACCACAAATAGAAGGTGGTCGGGGATTTGCGAAAAATTTTTATATTGAATATAGATTAATCTTGGCCAAGTTTGAGGACCATTAATATAACACATATTAGCAATGTATGTACATCCATGTCTTTGATTCTAGTAGATGATGTTCGATCCGCAAAGTTAATGAAATGCTTATTAATTAACAGCCTTTTTATTCCACTGTTGGGCACGAGCCTCTTCTCTGCCAAGTGCTTGTCCTCATTTCTATTCACAATTCCACGGAATCGTTTTTGAATTAAAATCTCAGGATTTGTAGTCGAAAGGGGGAACTGTATGTGGTGGGTTACAGCACAAAGCTTTTATTAATTGCCGTGATAATACTGAGGAAACTAATCCTACATAGCTATATTCGACGTTTTGCCCAGAAAGTGACTGCTCTGCTAACTGTGGTACCTCCACAGATACAGCTGATTACAGCATTTATTTCTTCACACATGTCGATGATTAGCTTTGCCAGATAAAGCCGGCTCACAACCAACAAAAATATGCAGAGTCGCTCAGCTGTATTAAAGCAAATGTATAAATTCATTAATATAGTCGAATTTATTTTAAATGAAGAGTGTGGGATTATACGTCCCAACCTTAAAAAGCTACAAGTAGACATTCCCTCGCTCTTTTTGTACCATTTAGCTAATGTATGTCGTTTTGAGTCTTAAAAAAAGTGTTATTATAGCTTATTTATTATTATTTTATTGACACAATCGTATTAAACTTGGGGGCTTGTCACGCTACCAAAAACATGTACAGGACCTTCTTCTTCTTACTGTGTGTATAGGCCAATGGCCTATTAATTACCTTGGATGAAGTAGGATCTGTGAACCCCCTTCACACATATGATGGCCAGGAGGCTAACCCAACTCGTCGAACCGAGAAGAGAAGTTCCACTACATGGTTTACGACTGTCAAAGATGTTTGTATGACAACCGGAACCGATGACTTTGCCTGTATATGCCACTATATCTGGTCTACCCATTTCAGCACTAACCAGCGCGGATTGTGCTGCACTACGAATACCGTTCGATCGCCATCTGCAGTACTCCGCTACGCAATCGATATACAGGGTGTTCTGTAAAAATAAGTTTGATATTTTTATGGAGCATCGACAATATTTTTCTACTGATTTTGGTTTTTGAAGCGGCCATGGCGCAGCGGTTAGTGCGTTTAGCGGTTGTACTGAAGGACCTGGGTTCGATCCTATATCCATGAACATCGGATTTTTCACAGCCGTCTTGACTCGGAAGGCAATGGCAAACCACCGAAGTATTTCTGCCAAGAGTACCTTCTCTGGAGGAGAGGTGTAAGATACTGCGGTTCGAAGCCCGCGTTAAACAGTAGGTCCCCTATGTTTGTGTATACATTACTTTACACGCACAGCACAAACATAGGAGAGCCAGCAGACTTTAGAGAAATGCTTCTACTTATCTCCATTTAATAACGTGCTCATATTTTTATTATGAAATTGCCATCATCCCTACCTACCTGGTTATTGAACCACTCTGTGGAATAGGGCTTATTTATCAACATAAGCCACATAATATATATCCATTGTAAGTTTAAATTCCACGAGAAGTTTATAGGAATTTATGCATTATTATGAAATCAAATATATTATCCAAATCCTTAGAGCGACCACAATTACTGAATTAAAGATTACAGAATCGAAAAGAGTATTGCCTCAAAATATGCTTTTAATTAATAAGATAATAAACGTATTGCTAAAACAAGGGGAATCCTCAAAAATTTAGCTATACTTGTAGAATTATCTCAAGCCATCAAAATGAGTATATAAGTACAATTAATTGGGGTAGCGAATCGACCACTGATACTTGGTCGCCATAGGCCAGGAGCTTGCACACCTACGCACTTACTTAATACTGCGTAATGTACGACCTCTATTATCTCGTAAATATCTAGAACCTGCATTGATTGATTCGCCACCCAAGAATACCAACATGTGCCGTAAAAGTCTTAATGTTGGAGAAGCTGGGGATTGAATTGTCTACTGATTTATTTATTTCAAAGGAACTCAGAACTGTATTCTATTGCATGAACCATTCTTTTCTAATCTATCTAAGCAATATTAAATCACAAAAACAAATATTTTCATTATTTTGATGTTTCAGCTTTTATATACATAGTATTTCGGTATTTTGAGTATTCTGCATGTGGTAACTTTTTTAACAAGCTACTACATACAGGGTGGGCCAATAAAATCGATATAGATCCGACTTTTCATATTTATAGTGATTTTTTTTAATCGCTCGGACCCGTCGGTGTTTGTTTTGAGGGGGAAACTTTTTGCGTTTATTTTCAACTTTGCCACTTCAACCTCCTAGAGGTGGTAAGCTTCACCCCTAAAATTTTAAATGGAAAAGGAGGTCGAGTGACCGTTATTTTAAAGGGCATTAAATTTTAGTTTTAACGCTTCCTAATTTTGCAAATTCGGATCAATAGTTTTCGAGAAAATGCCGTTTAAAGGTCCCGCCAAAAACCAATAATTCATTATTTTTCACTTTTACCATAATTTACACCAGTAAAGTTTTATTGATTAAGATTAAGAAATTTATTTTAATTTTCACTTTATTAAATGTTCGAAATGTTAAGCTCCAGCATCCATACAGTAGTACAGGTTTTGTTGTAAACTGAAGCTTTTCTAGGGTAATTTGCCGGCATTCGTTGTTGATCCGTTGACGCAAATCATTTAGGGATTCTGTCTAAGTACTATACACTTTACTTTTTATGTGGCCCCATAGAAAGAAGTCTAAAGGGTAATGAACAATATCCTAATAAGTTTGTTAATCGAAAGTACGTTCTTGAGCTCGTAGCCAAATTTCGGGAGACGGAAACGGTGACAAATCGAAAACGAATCGTAGAAGTTGAAAATCGAATAGTGGGAAATGAAGCTATGGAAGTTGCACTTTTGGCTCATGCCCATCTCGATCCTACTTTAGGTACCGGTAAGTAGACAACAATTGCTTGCATATCCCGTGCTATCATTCGAAGAATTTTAGAAGATAATAAATTCCATCCGTATAAAATCTACCTTGTCCAAGAATTAAACGAATATGACTTTGATAGACGTTTGAATTTTTGCGAGGGTATGAGTGAACGGATAATTAATAACCCAAATTTGCTTTTTAACATATTTTTTTCGGATGAGTGTTCGTTTTTTGTGATTTTTAATCGCCATAATTGTCGCTATTGGGCTGATGAATACCCACACATATTCCATGAAGTTCACACTCCAAATCCTCAAAAATTAAACGTGTGTGCTGGAATTTATGGCAATCGCATTGTTGGTCCTTTTTTTCTATCGGAAAATCTAACAGGAGAAATGTATTTGGATTTAATACGAGGATCATTTTGATCCAGCAATAACTGAAATTATGGAACCAAATGACCGTTACAATGTGAATGAATTGATTTTTCAACAAGACGGAGCACCTCCACACTGCTCTTTCTGTTCGTCAGATATCTGGATGAAACATTTCCTGCTAAGTGGATTGGCCGAAGAAGAGCAGTGGAGTGGTCTGCAAAGTCATTTAAGACCTTTAGACTTCTTTCTGTGGTGCCACATAAAAATTTATAGTACTCAGCCAGAATCTCTAATGATTTGCGTCAACGGATTAACAATGAATGCCGGTAAATTACCCCAGAAATGATTCAGAACGTCCGAAACCGGTTTCAACAAAACCTGTACTACTGCATGGATGTTGGAGATCAACATTTCAAACATTCAATAACGTGAAAGTTAAGGTAAATTTCTTAATCTTAATCAATAAAACATTACTGGTATAAATTAGTAAAAGTAAAAAAGCATGGATTATTGGGTTTTTGGCGGGTTACTATTTAAAAAGGGATTTTTCTCGAAAACTACCGATTCGAATTTGAAAGACTAAGAAGCGACTAGAATTTCATTCCCTTTAAAATGACGTATCACTCGACCCCCTTTTCCGTTTAACCTTTTAGGGGGAAGCTCACCACCCCTAAAAAATGACGATAAGTATAAGAAATCGGACCAGTTTTGTTTTCATTGGCCCACCCTGTATAATGACCTACGAACACATTGACGTATTTTCTTGATCTATGAGTGCTCGTTATGATGACAGTGCCATTCACATTTTAGTAAGCCAATGAGAAGGCTCATTTTTTATGACTAGCCATTCATATTAATGGCACAGTGATCGAGTTAACAAAGACAGCTCATTATGTAATATAATATAATTTTAATAATGTTGGTACTTTTGAACTTATGAATTAAACATTTAAAGAAGTCTCTCAGCTAAAATGACAGTTATACCTACTTATATCTTACGTTGAAATTGGATTTTGGCAATGCTTGCATATGATGAGATTACAACACACCGCAGTTGATTTATGTGATATAATTACGTGACTAAGCAACTCGAGTGTGTACTATACTCATGCTAGTTAAATCTAGCTCATTAGTTACACCACTCTTGAATATGCGGAGAGGCATATATAACTATTCCCATGCAGTAGTGTACGTATGCTTTAACAACAAAATTGTTTTCATGGATTCCAAGAATATTTTTATTATTTAATTACTTTTAGTTACAATGACAACTGTAATTTGGGTTGCAAGACTGCACCGTATAGGTTATGTGCGCCACACTGTATACTTCACAAATGTTTTAATTGTAGGCAACACACAATACTTATCACAGTCGCCTATAGCTTTAAAACAATAGGTTTTGAAAATTAATTACTTTGGCGGTTCGAGCATCGAAGAAATTTACAACTCAGATAGAATATAGCAAACTTTATTAAATACCTTTACCTACTATATCAAAATAATAAAGCAAACAAAATCGTAATTGGAACAGTTAATCTAATAAATGTACAGAGTGTCTTCTAACAACGATCAAAGTAATGTAAGAAGGCGTCCTGAATTTTTTATTCAAATTATTGTTTTAAAACTGCGGTGGCTTGTAAATATGAGATGAATTGTGTGTTGCTGATTTCTCAAAATTAAGAATTTAAATATGTTTAAAATTGCTTGGTATTTAAGTTTCTATTAACAATTTCTGTTGTAAATTCGAAGCTATTTAGTCTAAATTGTAATAAATTTATCCCAGCTTGTCTATATTAGGTCGTTGGAGGAATTTTCAAGCTTCTGTTATTGAAAACCTGCCTTAATTGCATTATCGAAGTGAAAGCGGCCCTATTGGTCAATTTAGTATGGCCGAAGGACACAAATCACCCCCAAGACAGCCGAACCATTTATAGTCGACTAGAGTTTCAAATCAAATTACAAAGTAAATAATTAAACTGATTTGAGCAGGCGGTCTAAATTTCAGCTCGCAGGGTTCTACATAATTGGACGTTGAAGGACCTTAAATTAATAGGCGGTATTCACTTATAAAGGTAAATGGGCGTTTATTTACAACAGGTTGCATTTTCCAGCAACCCAATAAAAATAATATCCGCGAAATGTGTGAAATGAGTCAAGAACATAATTGGGGTTCATAAATCGTTGTGAGGGTGCCTATCTTTATTAAATCCGTATCTGCTTTCGCTTTTTATATTAATTTCTGCACACTTTTTTAGGGTCTTTCACAAAATTAATTCCACTCGCGATATAAATCGTAGTAAGTATTTATTGATTTCGCTCCACTACGTGAAGGGAAATAGAGAACGATACGCATTTACCCACTATTGAAAAATTATCAGCAAATTATTTGATTATCTATTAAATTAATCATCCAAATTTGCTTCCATATTGATGGAGATAACGCTCGCTATTTGTTTGGTTTTTGTGTTATTTAGTTTTTATGAAGTGCGTTGTGCTGAAATCACAGCGAATTACTTCAGTACTCTCTCAATGGTTCTTATGTATTGTGTCTGTATTTTATATTTGTGTTACTCTCCAGCAATTCGCTAGTGCACGATTAGGCAGTAGAAACTGTGTGGAAAATGGTGTTTTTATTTACGTGCTGCTTTGGAGAAAATAATAAGAAGGGATCATTTTCTTTGAACAATAGCTGTAAGTAAATTATCTGATAGTAGTAGATCTTAAATGTAAAATACGTATTCCAGGCAGTAGCAATAGGAAAATTTTCAAGATTAATGTCAATATCGCATTTGTTTAAAATTAGTATGCGTTAAAGATTGCTTGTAATAATAATCAATTAGTACATATTACATGACTTTTCGATCAATCGTCAAATGTTTAACATGTTGTACAGTACACACCATGTTGAGCAAATAACTGGTCAATATTAAACATCATATAGAAGCTAAAAATAAGTAAAATATGTAATAAAATATTCCCTATTTTTTGTTTGTGTTTATTAAACTTTATACAAGCAATACAGTACTTTCGTCAGAAGTTAGCAGTTATCCATTATTATAACAATCGTAACAAATACAACCATTATCATTTATTTATTAAACTGTATGCAAATAATGAAGTTGTTCTAAAACTGTTTACAATTATTCTTTATACAAACTGTATAACT
>JABXWE010001883.1:0-37220 GCA_014611495.1 Limonius californicus
GCTTGCAAAATCCTTACACAGCAAGTACAAAAGACACAATAAGACACAGTAAACTTTAAAACACATATAATGATATGAATATTGGTTAAAATATGACAAGTTTAACACCAAAAATCCGAATTACAGAATCTTAATTCTTGAGCACTCAGAGAATAAAACTTGCCGTCGTTGACACACAATATTTATGTTAAAATGACTGTGTGGTCAAAGGCGTAAAGTTTACAGGAAATAATAGCATAAAATTAGCGTCTGTATATAATTAATGCAAAACGAACAGTGGCTTCAGGTCACTGTTAATATTTTTATCAATGTAACAACAAAGTCAATACGTTTGAATTTTGCAAGATACGCGTGCCTAGCAGAAAGTTACTTTCCACAAGCACAAAACTTGGTAGTTTTTACCTTTCGTGGATGAGAAGGCTTCGCACAAGATCAAGGTGTCGAATCCATGTAGAAACGGGAAGAAAGGGGTGGTTGATCCTGGGAGATGTTGACTTCGGCGATGCCAGACAGGGCTATATCCGAATAATCGAGAAGATCAACCCCCTGAGCTGCTTTATTTGGGGGGGGAGGGCAAACTGCTTTCAACGATGTCAGGTGATGGGCAGACAGAAGGGAAATTCTCGAGAACGACGGAACGAACCAAAATCCAGGCACAGCACTTGTACGATTTATTTATTTAGTTCCCTTTAACCTCACAAAGATCCGAACTAAGTTCATAGGAACAATTAAAACTTTAATTGTCCAAAACCATGGCGACCATTTTGCTATCACGTTTCTATAAATCCGACATTAATAAGTCGAGGATCTTTTGCACTACAGCAAAACACGGTACGGTAGATCGTAAAAATAGCAACGTGCCGCAAGGAAGAAAGGGAACGCTCTCCAGGGCTCAACCGTCGCTTCCGAAAGTCTGACTTCCACTCAAAAAAACATTTACGGGCCTCGACGGATGTTGATTTCGAGGACCGGAGTCCACAAGGCTCGGAAGTGAACTGAACTCAAAATGTAATGGAGCCTGCACTTCTCCCCAGAAGATTGCACAACATGACGAAATCTTACGAAATATTCTAGAAGGAATCTGTTTACCACACGAGTTCCAGAAAACGTTCAAGGTCTAGCGCAGAAAAGCAAGAGCTTGCAGATTTCACACAAAGAACAGCTATTGACACATTCTCGAACTTCGAAAGACAAAACAAAATATCGAAACGGCAAACCAATTACGGAATTACTAAAGTGTGCGGCAAATTTTAAAAATCACATAACATGTTATGAACTTAAGAATAAGGAAGGTCAAGATATTTTAGCGTCTAGTAGTAGTTTTAGGAGTCTAGTACAAAATATTGTCTATAAATTAATATTACACGCCATCGCGATAGTACGGCCCATGCCGGAACTGCAATCATTATTAGTAATAAAATTTCACATTATGAAATGGAAAAGTTTGAAACCAATCACTTACAAGCAACCAACGTCAGAGTTAAGGGCTTCAATGGATACCTGGTAATGTCGGCAGTTTGCTGTCCTCCCAGATACTCAATAAAACAGAATCAATTCGAAGAGTTTTTCAGAAAACAGGGTAGCAAATTTATAGCAGGGGGTGGTTTTAATTCTAAACATCCTTCATGGGGTTCCAGACTTATAAATCCAAAAGGCAGAGATCTACATAAAACCAATATAGCTAATAATTATAACCATATAGCTACAGGCTGACCCACATACCCACAGACGCATTAGACTTCTTTGTCGTAAGGGAGTTTCTAACAATTATGTTGATGCTATTGAATGCGGAGATCTAGTTTCAGACCATACGTCCATAATATGCACAATGCACATTAAGTATATATATTGCTATGTTATTTACTCTAAATTATGTTATTATCCTATGTTATGCTTTGATTATGTTATTTTTGCTACGTGATACTATAATCACATTAATAGGATATTGTTTTTGATCTTGTAAATCCAGTATGTATCTGAAATTGAGATTAATTAATTTGGTTGTTATGAAAACTATGCTGTATGAAAGGTCATTATTATTATAATTCGTAAATGTAAATCTTATTAGAATAAGAGGTTCTTTCCGATCTTCGGAATGTCCTACAATGTGATTTTTCAGTTATCAAAGTGATGTGTTTGTGGATATTCGGTAGTGAATAGTGGTAGGGACGTCTATGTTCCCATGGTGATGACGAATTTAGGGTGTTCTAGGCAATGTTGGAGCTCTGAAATGTAAATTGTTATAATCTTGTATTTTACCTTTTATAAATATGTTTGTATCATGGTTAATTTAAGAATTAGGCTTTTAGTAATGTAATAAATAATTTATGTGTTATATAAGGGAAGCTTTGGTGTACTTTTGTTTAGTTGCAAGTTGATATTATTTGAGAAAGATTGAAATTTATGTTAAAAGAATAATTTTGAGGTTAGGATTTTATTTTTACTGATTATTATGTTGTTAGCAGATATAGATGATATAAATGTTTATAATTAAGTTGTATGAAAGGTTCTGTAATTGTTTTTGATAGTTTTAAGGCTTAATAGTATAATTTTGTGAAAATTTGTTTTTTACAACACGTGTAATTTTTTTTTTAATGATTGGTGGGAAATTGTACATAAAAAGATTCCTAATTTTGCATACATCATGATTCTGATATCAGTTTGTAGAAATATGTATTTGTTTAAGCTGTACAAGGCAATTTTAATTTATTTAATAACGTATGTGGAAGGGTTAGATAAGGTCCTGTGGGGCTATTAGCCCATTTTTGAAAGGTCGATAATATTTGAGTATCTTTTGAATTTTAGTGTCTTGGGAGCGCTTGAAGAGAAAGCACGCATTTTTAATTGCTCCCAAATTAAAATTTAGACCATTTAGGTCGATTATTGTAAATTTTGGGCGTAGCCAAGTTTCTATTTTCATGTAAAATTTTGAGGTTACATGTATTTTAAAGACGCGAATGTAAACAATGTGAATTTTAATAGTGTCAAGTGTTTAATAATAATAATAAAACTTACCTTCAATCATTCATCAAAGTTGAGTTTGATTTGAATACAAGTTCCTGAAAAGTAATTTATAGGAAATAAATAAAATGTGAATTCATTATTTAAGAAAATTTAAGTCTTACCTGATTTACTTTGTGGATTTCTGGATATTTGTTGAAGTGTTTTAACTACAATATCAACACATTTCGCGTGTAGCCGTTGGAACGAGTTTCATCATAATCAGCTGATGCAACCAGTAACGTATCTTGAGATCATGTGTTTCCATCAAGGTCAAATAATCGCAGTTGGGTAAAAGAATTATGGTATCGTGCATTTAAGAACCTTTGGTGTCTAAAAGATGAGTTCGCAGGTATTTCTTTTTTGTTTAATTATAATTATATAGCTATCATGGGTGGAGCCACGTAATTTAATACATTTATGATAACCCTGAGATGTCTTATAAAAATATATGCCGATGTAGATTAAAAATGTAGGTTCTTCGTTCGATAAATAATTAATTTTAATTTTATTAATAGGTGTAACCAACGAGAAGTTTAGTTTATAAATTTATTTATGTTTATAAATATTTCTTCTATATTACACAGCAATATATATGTGAAGCTTTCATAGGCCTTAGAGGCCCATCGCTTTTGATGTGAGACAGTGCTAAGTTAGTTTGTGCAATGCACAACTGGGCCCGACTCTGCGGGTTACCATGTTGGTGCGTAACCATGCTTAATCTGCTGTTGTGCCTGAATGTTTTTGCTTATGGTCTTGTCACTCCTCTAATGCGACCGTAATTCAAGGAGTGCCATTAATTTGACCCCCAATGGCAAATGGAGACCGGGACCCAGTACCAACCACCCAGGGAATTAGAAAAATTTCCGACCCTGGGGAGATTCGAACCGGGAAGCGTTAGGACTATTACATCCAAATCTTGGCGCTCTACCACTGAGCCATCCCCGCCCTATGCACATTAAGTATGTCTGTAATAAAACAGCAAAGAAGATCCACTCTCTATAAGTAAATGAGCACTTAACAATGGTACAATCACTAAATACGGCAACTGATATTGAGGTGGCAGTTGAAAACTTAAGCTATACCCTACAATGCGCATCATGGAATACTACCCCCAAGGTATTACAAGGGACTAATTATATTAGCAATAACTATCCTCTAGACATTAGAGTCAAAATTGTCGAGAAGAGAAAAGCCAGAAGGGTTTAGCAATTATCAAGCTATCCAAGTGACAAAAATAAATTAAACACCTTAACTAGACAACTAAAGAGGTTAATACAAGACTTGAAAAATGAAACCTTTCACGAATATGTTTAGAAACTATCACCTCATCATAATGACGAATATTCACTGTGGAGGGCAATAAAGAAATTAAAAAGTCCTAAAACACCTATTCCTCCGATTCGTAAAAACAATGGCACTTGGGCTCGTAGTGATCAAGATAAAGTTAAACTATTTGGAGAACATTTATCTGAGATCTTTCAACAACAGCATACATTGGGAACAGCTCAAAACGACAAAGAAATCTTGGACTTCCTGGAAACTTTACTACAACTAAGCCTCCCCATTAAACCGTTTGCCTAATGAAATTAAAAATGAAATTAAGTGTTTAAAGAACAATAAAGCGCCTGGGTATGATCTAATTACGCCGCAACTACTTCAGGAGTTGCCTAAGAAATGGTTAGTGGCTATTACCTTCGCACATTGTTAACGCTGTCTTGAGAACCCAATATATTCCGGTCTAGTGAAAGAAACGAGCCCATCAAACAATGTCCTACACACCAATTTCACTGTTATTCAAATCTGTTCTTCTCCTTTCCGTTTTTTAATCTCTATCTGGGTCTTCAGGAGTTCAATATTTCTGTCCACTCTTTTCTGTTCTTCCAAGCTCCTTGTTGGATTTCCCATTTTTGTTTAAGGTTTTCTACTTCCTCATTTCAACCTCTTCTTGGCCGCCCTCTCTTTCTTCTTTCTCTTGGTTGCCATTCCATTGCTTTTTTCGGGAGTCTGTTGTTGGCCATTCTTTGGACATTCCCGTACCACGATAGTTGTCTTCTTCCAATTTCTTCGACGCTGTCCCTTCCTGTATCCATTATTTCACGTATTCTTGTACTTTTGACTCTTTCTCTTTGGGATATTCTTGCGGATCTTTTCCAATAGTCCATTTCCATATCTTTTAGTTGGATTTTATGTTGTTCTGAGAGTTTCCAAATTTCGGATCCATATAATGTCGCGCTTTGGACCATAGTTGCATATATTTGTTTTTTATACTTTTTACTAATACCTGCATCCCGAAGTATACCATTTAGGGCTCTACTACTTTCCTACCTTGCTTTATTCCCTCTTTCACTTCCGTGTTATATAACCCTTGTTTTCCTACCGTTGCCCCCAAATACTTGGACTCTTCACATGCTGGTATAATTTCGCCTGTTTCTAAGGTTAAAGCGCCTTGTTCGTACCCTATACTTAAATATGCTGACTTATGTACATTGGTTTTAAGCCCCCATTTATCATATTCTTCGATAACTTTTCTTGTCATATATTCAATATCCTCTATTTTTTGCTCCATAATAATCTGATCATAGGCAAATTGTAACGTGTATAGTGTAGTCCCCTGGTCCAGTGGTTTTCCAATTCCCATGCATTTCACTTTCCATAAATTAAGAGCTTTTTCTATGTATATCTTAGATAACGTCGGCGTAATGCAGCAACCCAGCCTTAACCCTTTCGTAACTTTAAATTCTGTTGTCAAGTCTGTTTCAAATTTTCCAGTAATTTGACTTGACAACTTGACACGTCCTATCCAAATTACTGGAAAAAATTATTTTGAACAAATTGAGACCCGAGTTAGAAGAAATAGAGTTAATTCCTCAACACCAGTTCGGCTTCCGCCAAAAATATTCAACAGTGGAACAGATTCATAGAGTCATGAACAATATCAAGAGAGACTTTGAAGAAAAACGTTTATGTTCAGCAGTTACTATATAAAATCAAGAAAAGACTGCCGTATCAATACTTTCTTCTATTTAAATCTTATCTTGGTGAGAGATACTTTCAAATTAAACTCGAAGATTAAGGCAGTCGTTCCTCAAGGGAGTGTCCTGGGTCCCATTTTATATCTAATATTTACTGCAGACCTTCCTTGTAACGAAGACATCATGACGGCTACGTTTGCTGATGATTCGGCCATACTATCATCTCATAAGGTTCCAATCCAGGCCTCACTCAACTTACAAAACTCTCGGAATTCTTTATAATCTTGGCTAAAAACATGGAAAATTAAAGTTAATGAAAACAAGTCCGCGTCCGTAACTTTCACTCTGAGAAATATTGTTCCATCTGTAGTTATACACTAAATGGTATTACTTTACCTGATAAAGAAGACGCCAAAAACCTTGGTATGTATATTGACAAAAAGCTAACATGGGAAAAACATATTTCAACCAAAAGAAAAGAATTAGAATTAAAGTAAAAAAGATATATTGGCTGCTGGGGCATAAGTCGCAATTATCTCTAAATAACAAAGTGCTATTATATAAAACAATACTACTTCTAATTTGGACTTACCGAATACAGTTCTGGGGCTGTGCAAAAACATCAAATATAGAAATACTACAACGATTTCAAAGTAAAACTCTACGCATCAGTGGTACGTTAACAACTTAAACATACACAACGATCTCAAAGTTTGCTGGGTCAAAGATGTCATCAAAGACTTCGCCATCAGATACCCAGGCAGACTAAGTGTTCATCCAAGTATATTTGTGATTTATTAAATAATGTAAATATGACTAGATCATTAAATAGAACAAAGACATTTGAACTGGATAATTAAGTTTCTGAAGGTCACCAATGAGTGATGCTTCTCACATGTCTTATGTATCAAGGTTTAAAATTTGCTTGTTAGCGTTGCAGGCTAGTTGTAAATACGCAGGAAATAAATTTAAAAAGACATAAATTAATATTACATTTTAGAATTAATTGCCGTACGAAATAACATTATTTTGCGAAGGGTTATTACCTTAGATGAGCCCAACGATAATAATTCTCACCTTCGAAATGTAAATTTCAAGGTTGTGATACTATTTCATGTAACTGTAATACTGCAATAGTGCGAATGAGTGCAAAGACAATACGTTTAAAATATGTTTACATGTTTTTCAATTATTGCTTGTCAACTAATTGTAACACAAAACTGGTCCTTGCATGACTTATGTTTAAGTACGAAACCACCCTTTCTTTCATAATTATTATGTGGTCATGTGGTTTGTAAATATTACGGTAACAATCCAACAGCTAATTTTTACATGGTCGAGGAATAATAATAAAGTATATTTTGTTTTCAAGCCACCTTCTGGGGCTAATTCAGGTATTAGTTAAATTAATTAATTACTTTTAATCCTTGTGGAGCGTCGGTATTTTTTCAGGTACAAAAGCCTTTGTTCTTGTTTCTTCTTTTAAAATGCTGTTTATATAGTTGTGTATTTTAATTTTGTTTGTATAAAACAACTTCTGTACGTTATTTTTAGGTTCTTGCAAATTCACTTCGTTGGTTCTCCCGACAGACATTAAAACAAAAGTAAATTAAAGCAGCCATTTTAGGAATTTCCAACTCTCGTAAGGCAGACAATGGTTGCAAGCAGAACACGCAGTTTGTGCATTAGTTTACACCAGGGTATTCAATAATGGTGTTTGCATCCGAAGCTAAATTTAGTTTGAATGCACTTAGTTTTTCCACTATTAGCGTTTTAACTGGACTAAGCTTGAGCTAAAGTCAATTATTTTTATTGTATGATGTTTTTTAATATAACTTTTAGCTTTTTAAGCTCCTGGTCGAATATCTGGAAGCCTTACGGACTGCAGAACACGCTTTACATTTACTAAGGTTTATAATCTTTACAAAACGAAATTGCATAAAACTTAATTATTTTTAATTGGTGATGTTAGTTAAAACCTGCAAATAGTTAACCGTCTTCTAAAGATGTACAACATTTCTTACAGAAAATATAACACGCGTTTTAAACGTTCCTTTCGACGTAGGTTTGATTGTAACACGATATTCTTAGCTTTGTTTCTTACTAGGGAAGTAAAACAAGGCGGCGGAAACCGAATTAAACTGTAGCTTCTAGCTTTTCACCGTGGGTTTTTAGTCTGAACAGCAGTAGTCGAAGTGCGAAATATAATCTTTAGAACTGCGCCTTTAATTATCCGCTGAAGTATGGATTGGCAGCATTTTAAACAAGGCTCGCCTGGCTTCGCATATGAAGCCAGCCGAAATTTTACAGTCCCAATTCGCCAAGATAGAGCAATATCTTCCGACAATAAGTCTGTGAGGTTCTAAATACTTCACGTTATATGATCCTGTGAATTAAACGCGCAATATTTCACACCCGTCTTATAACTACGGCGTTGGTTAACTTACTAGGGAAGAATTTTGGTTAGGAACTGCAAGCAGATCGTCGCGACTGCATTTATTGCACTCCGATGGGAAATATTTATGAGCAAATGAGAATGGCTCGGCTGTTAAGAAGATTAAGTTTTCCCACATTACGGGCATTCCTTTGTTGAACAAATGTATACGAATTTCTCTCTGATAAAAGTTTGCATCGGGTTGGGAATATTTACAATAATGACCACTTTTTTGGGAGAGAATTACGGAGAATATAGAACGTGCTAGGACATCAAAATAAATTTTCAGTTATCTGTCACCCAGTATGCTGGATTATTTGCTAATGTGGCTAATTTATACCAAGCTGAGCTTCAATTTTAAGTTTGCATTTTTGCAGAGATAGATTATTTCACATCCATTTTGAGTGGGCTTTTTAGTTGCACAGCATTTCCTGGTTTGTGTCATTTTATAAACGGATACTGGCATGCTCTTTGGAAAAGTTTATATATTATTCGCGTATGTTAATTGTTTTATAGATAAACAATCGAAACGATTTGTGCATATTTTGAATTCTCAACCAGGCGTAGTTTCTGCGCCAACGTATTTAAAATAGACATAATACTCCACAATTGTTACGATTTGTTTTATCGTATAAGCGTATAATTATAGCTTAATTAGGCAATGTCCATATTCGGCATGGTTGTATCATTGAATAATACAACACTCTAATGGCCACCCCTAGGCCACCCCTAGGGTTTAGGTGTGTCTTAAATTCATTACACATTCATCACACCCAACATGTTCTGCATTATAACTTCAGCATTGTCAACACCCGTGAGATGTAAATAAGAAATAGAAAAAGCAGTATTTAGCCTAGAAGTCCAAGAATGTGATTACCTAGGAATTATTATAATGAGCCAGGAAATTATAAATGAAGAAGTCTTGGTGAGAACTATTAAAGCGTATTCAATATCAGGGGTAGTTAATGGTATCTGTTAAAACTACGCTTAGCATAATTATGCACTAAAAAACTTCAAAATATACACTTAAATATACACTAAAAAGTCAACTAACTACCAACAAAAACATTAACAGATGTTGATAGCCTATATTTTTTGACAGCACTTCATTGAATTTATTAATGAAATCTTTTTACTTGAATTTAGTTAAACCCTTAACCATATCTTCTACTATTTCAATGCTGTCTTGGAAAGATAATCCCTTCGCTTATAGTTTAGAGATTGTAGTTGAAATGCAAACCAAATTAGCTCGAATAAAAATCAAATCTTCTCGAATACCTTTTTTTCTTAGAACACACTGAGCTTCTTCAGAGTCGAATTCGTTAACAACTTTCTTCACAATTTCAAAATTTTCAACGTAATACATAGCAGCGTCGATCCAAGTTCCGTATCTTGTAATGATTGGCGCAACTTCCCGAAACTTCTGCACACGACTGGGTGCTTTGAAAAAAATCTCTTGCACAAATGACAGCAGCACGTTAACGTTTGAATAAAGATTACGAACTAAGTCAGCTACTTGGTGTAAACCATGTGCTAAACAGGTGACATGTATCATGTTTGGATACACAATCTGCAGTCCTCGAATTGCTTTGCACATATATGGTGCAGCATCACTACAAACCGCTCGTATTTTTCATATAAAATTCCAGACGACCACAATGCGCTTAGAGAGTCGTTGAAAAAAGCAGCAGTTGTTGAATGATTCATTTTAACGGCAGCAGATATGATTCATTTTTTCTTCATTAACCCCTAATATACCAAACACAAAATTTGCTACGCATCTTTGTTCTGCATCGGTTGTTTCATCCAAAGACACCCAAATACTGTGACCTTTTACATTTTCTCTTAGTTTGTGTAATGTTGCTGCATATAACTCGGAAACATAATTTTTTCTTAATATCGATTCGTTTGGAATATTCTGTATCGTGTACTTTTCCAAAATATTGCAAAGAAATTAATTCTTTAATTTAGCCAACGGAATATCAGCGCAAATAAAAGCCTTAAAAATTTCTTCATTAAATTCTGAACGTTTAGGCACAGGCCGTGAAAGAGCAGAAATTAAAACTTGCCGTTGGTTATACTCCCACGTGGATAATAAAGTGGAGACTGAGAACGATATGCAAAAATATTTAAAGAACAAACACTAAATAGGAAGATGACATAGGGAAGCTGGCCGGTACACACAGGAAGTGGGAAGCCCACAGCATGAGAGAATAGAACGAATTGGAGGAAGCCTTCAAGTAGTAGTGCATCGACGGAAAATAATGAGCAAAAAGAATGACCGCGATAAAGGAAGCCAGGAAAGTTATTAGGTGGAAAAATGTATAATTCTAAGCCTGTAATTTAGAAGAATAGAAGGAAACAGAAGATCCAACAATGCATGATATTAAAGGTACACAATGGCGTTATTAATAAAACCAAAATCGTAGAAACATAGAAAAGGTATTTGGATTTCTCTTTGCTAGTAAATAAGAACAGGAAAGCTAGTCCCGAAAGTTTTTATAAGAAGGCAGGAAGATAAGTGAGTTCTACTTTGTCAGTGACAAAGTTGCTGGGACCGATACCAGAACAGTAGCATACCTAATACAAGTTAGTAGCAGTCCTTGTTTCGTAAATATTGCATTTTTAATTTAAATAGGATTGCGTTGGTTCTTCGTATTTTTTAAAGTTGAAACAATTCATATCGGATACATTAAATTAAATTAAAATGTAATCTGTTTTGCAATATCCAGCACGAATTGTCTTGAAATGTGCTGCAGGTACTTCATCATCGGCACTATTTGTATTAGACAGTTCCTTTTCCCATATGATTCATGTTTTCTTCTTGCTAGTGTCACTATTATGTATTGTTTGTAAATAACAGAGAATGCATCCGGTATGGTTCTCCGAACAACTTAAAAATTACACAATATTACTTTCTGTGATGCATAATCAGTACGATTGTATCGAAACTGTTCATATTTTGGGTGTCCACCCACTTGCTCGCCACCGTTTGCCGCCTAGCGAGGCTCTATGCTCAACAACTATTTGCTCGCCGGACAGATGCTCGACAAGCAATTTATTCTTAAAATAAAATAATATCTGTAGATATTTATTTGGTAATACTCAAAATCTTACATTCCTGTAAGAAATTTTAATAGTCGAAGCAGGGTTACCTGTTCTTATATTTGAATTCGCATGGGATCATATTTATTTATTTTTATTCCTAATAAAATAAAATATAACTTTATCAGATTTTCTTGTTGCATATATTTTTTTAAATTATTTTTAATTAATAACTTCTCGAAACATCGTTGCATTATTGATGTAGAAGCAGTATTTTAAATTTTCAAAAATGTAAATGAACAGTTATCCACTCCGACCACTTTCATATACGAATATTTCCTTAAAATATCAAAAATATTTTTTTTTCAAAAAATACTCTCCGTATACCTATGATATCTGAAAATAAGTAAGAGGTTTAATTGAGAAGCAAAAGATGTGCTAAATTATTTTACATACGAAGGTGTCTAACAAAATATAAACAAAATAGTTTTTTTTGCGTTGGTGCAGTTATACTTAGCACTGCCAGTAAGTTGGCTGCCGAACAAACAGATGTCGGGCAAATATTCTGATGAACATCTTTCCCAGGGAGCAAATGGCAATCGAGCAATCGGTGGCGGGCAAACGACGGTGGGCAAGTTATAACAAACAAATGTCCTGGTGAGCCTCTTTCCCAGGAAGCAAATGGCAATCGAGCAATCGGTGGCGAGCAAATGACGGTGAGGAAGTGATGACGAGCAAATGTCCTGGTGAGCATCTTTCCCAGCGAGCAAATGACAATCGAGCAATCGGTGGTGAGCAAACGACGGTGAGCAAGTGATGACGAGCAAATGTCCTGGCGAGCATCTTTCTCAACGAGCAAATGCAATCGAGCAATCGATAGCGAGTAGATGACCTAAAATCATATTCTGCACAGTCAGGTTCGGTGTAACGTCTGATTTACTTTACTGCTATATACTGTATATTATATACTGCTCGTATATAGACATAGTTGGTATTTCTTGTAATCTATCTATAACGGTTACGGGCTAATTGTACAGTACTATTCTGTCTAAGACAATTTACTTTCATTCTAATGAATGTTAAACGATAACTCGTAAAAGTGACATCAGCAGTTAAATGTTATTAAATAAAAAGATATTAGATTTTCAGAATCGGCAAAAAAAGAATTAAAATCTAGCGACAAGACGACGCAACAGCTGCCGAACGTTCTCTTTCTGTACTAAATTGTGGTAAATGAACATCCTGACTCGAAAAGCAAAACCGCTCATGTCGGTTTTGTTTTAATTTCATCTTAGTGACTTTTTGTAGGGCGACAAGCAGCGGTTGACTTAGACGAATGTTCTCCGAGCGCTCTCTAAAATTAACAGTCAACTCGAGACTACTTTGTCTGAGTAGAAACAAGTCTTTTTAGAGATAATGTGATTTGCTTGCTCTAATAGAACATGGGGCAATTATAAAAGTTTTGCTCGAGTTTTAATATTTTCTTTTTTGATATTAATTAGGAAATTTGCATTTTTTACCACTTCACTTTCGGCCTTACTTTAAACACTTTTTCCGCGCAAGTTTAATTATAACGTAACTTATTTTGCAAATAAGTTATTTTAGTTGCTTTGTAAAGTTTAACTCCATTTTTTCGGAGAAAATTAAGAATTAGGTTGCATTTTAATTGAAAAATTTCGCTTTACCAGTAAACTTTTATCAAGAATCACTTACGGTAACGGTATTTAAAAAACAGTACAAAAAGTTATCGTACAACTAAGCATATTCTAACCGGGCTTTCGCTCTCGAGATTAATCTGCAAGACATTTCCTTTTCTTCATAAAGTAAGCCGTCTAAAGAATTCTCTTTAATTTCGCGCCCATTAAGTCGTTGCTGTAGCACTAGAAATAGTATCAAAACTAAGATCTTATTGAGTGTCAACGATGTGCTCGACCTGTCTAGACGTAATTAAAGCCATCCCTCACCTGGAATCTTGATATACGTCACCCCATCCACCAAATGAGAAATTATATAGCTTACTACCGTTCCATTATTATAATTCGCTGTTGGTGTCACCTAACATAGACATCGACAAGGGCCCATTTAAGAGCTAAAGGTAATTAGGCTCGTTATAGGGTCGTCAGCGTCGTTTTACGGTATTGTAATTTATTTTGTTTAACGAAGCACAAATTCTGATGCAAATCTCTCGGGCTTGAAAAGACCCAATCAATTATTTTTATGCTTGTAGGTGCAAATATTAGATTTAATAAAAGTTGTAATAGAAATTGCATATTTAGAATTTTCAAAAAGTATTGTTTTTGTCCGCCAGAGTGGTAATGTAATAATAGAGAATGTTTTGAATAGGTATGTCGTTTTGTAGTTGATGCTTTTTTAGTCGAAAATAACTTAAAATGCTTGTATATAGATCTTGGGCTGTTGAAACATTTAAAACATTCCAAAGTAATCCTTCATACGAAAGTGCGTTCTGCTAATAGGTTGTTATTTTCGTTATTATTCAAAAACGGAAATTGGGGAGTTAAATTGGATCCAATGAAAAAATGTAAAAGTTTTTCCGGAAAGAGCTTGTCTGTTACGAAACACAGTCCATCAATTGGAAATATTTTGTAAATGAAAACGTCAAATCTACTTGGAAAAATAACATCAACTAAATTGGTTTCTTAAGCATCGGCTCGAACAAAGTAATATAATCGAAAGACGGCGCACAAAGAAACAAAAGGGTAGCAAATAAACACTTGGGAAATTGATCAGACGTAATAGGACTACCAAAGAAATGCCCTAAATCTCACAAAGAGGCTTTTAGTTGCGGATGGGAAGTGTTTCTAAGACAGTGCACCCTCGGCGACCATGCGATCGCTGCGATCCCTGCTTTGTTCCAGATGAACTAACCCCTAGACGACTGACTAGACTACTACATTGTGGTAATATGAGGAAAAGGTACAAAAATAAACCATTTCCTACCAGATCTACAATTCTACCGATGGTTGTTTTTCACTTGCGGAGGCATAAAGCCAAATTAGATTAGTAATTTACTTGTAAGACGTCCCTAAGCAAATAGAATGTGCACGGAGGGTAGGTAAACAAAAAGATTACACTGTCTGAATCAGATTTTCTCCAGATCCACAAAGAAAATGAGTTAGTTCTTTTAACATATAATTAAAATACCTCGCATTGTAAAGAGTAAAACTATTTAAATTTATTTCGTGTAATCAATAAATTAAGAAGTATTTATTTCGTATTTAGTGGTACTGCCAAAGGATTTCGTGGCTGCAATTGGAACAAAGAACACAAGAATCAGTTGTGCATGGTCGTTAGTATCGCATTCCGATTCAAAAAATCAAGAGTAAACGATGCTCTTCACCTGGACTCTCCCATACTTCCAATAATAATCTCTCTACAAGTTTCTGTCCTTTTTGATATATTCAGCAATACTTATATGTTTTTAATGGCAAGTCGCAACAAAAATATATTTTCTAGGCCTTGCCAGGCAAGTCGTAAAATGTCAAGAAAACATGCGAAGTCGTCAAAATAATTTTTTTTTAAATATTTCAGCATATTTTAGCTACGTTCTCATAGCTACATTACAGACAGATAAAAATCCCATTTATAAAGAAATGCTTCGTTATAGAGGAAACATTAAAGTACTCTTTGCTTCTGCTCGTTGTAACGGCAATATATTTAATAGGTATTTCAACAAAATGTTGCTGCTTTATGAGGATATTGTGCAAATATAATAGAATAAATTTATCTAATTGATAAAACGTTTTTTTTTTGCAGAGATAAAGAGGCTTAAAACGCAATAAATTTAGATATTAGACATTGCTGTGTTACATGCTCTAATTGAGATATCTTAACCTATTGCTAATTCTAATAAAGCTTATTTAAGCTACCCTGTATAAAATGAATTGTTTAATCACACATAATTCAAATACGAGGTAATTGTTTGCTTCCGATCGAGGAATTTGGTCTTCTGTTTTGATGTAATTTGACTTCCAGGTTTCAAAACAGGTTGTTTTGTTGATCTTCTTTTTTAGGAAAGTATAAAGGATACTTTTCAATCTTATCTGTGCATTCTTGAGTTGTCATTTCACAAATATTAGTAAAAACATAAATGGTTGTGACAGCTAGATATTATAATGTTAATTTGTGAATGTAATACTTTTCTTTCGAGAGAAATAGGTTCGAAATAATGTTCTTTGTATGTAAGGAAGGCTTGTGTTAATTTTTATTAACTTTCAATATGTTTATATTAATTTATTTAATTAATTAAGATTTAATTGACAACTTTCTTATGCTTTATTTGAAATAGATCGTGTGAGGTATCAATTTATGAGGATATTTGCATGGAACATTTTGGTTTTTTTCCTTTTTATGTATCTTTAATTATAAGAAAGTTATTGTAATTTATAGCAACTTGTAATAATTTTAGTTAATTTAGGTATGAAATTTGATTGGTGGCACTCTTTGGGGTTGCCATAAAAATTGAAAGTTTTGTTCTGTATCATAGAAACGGAAAAATTTTTGTGAAAATCTTTTGTTATAAAAACAAGTTAGTTGCATTTTATCTGTAGAGCTGGAAGCATATCTTCTTGCAGCTCAAATTATTACATTTTATGTTCGAGTTTGTGTTATTAAGTGAATAAATGCTTGCTTCCCGTTTATCTTCGATATAAAGTATTGTTTTCCTCTGCGTGTGTGACATACCGAATTTTATCGAGAACATTACAATTTTGAGTAGAGTTGAAAGTTAGCGTGGGCTGATCGTTTTTTGTTCTTAACGGCGTCGCTCGTTAGTGTGATATTTTGATTTGACAAATGAAAATTAAATGTCAAATAATTAAAATTTATTATTCTGCAAGAAATAATGATATAAATATTTTTTATTATATCCAGTAAGGATAAAACAAGAAAGTTCGTCGAAGTAAAAAGTGCAGTAATATAAAACAAGTTTGCCGAAATTAAAACTGCCATAATAAATAATATAATAACATATGGTTTTAAAAAAAATTAATTAAAATCAAAATTGTGACGTAAGGTGAGTGGATTTCGCTTTTGCCTATTCAAAAGACCATTACTAGAGATTTAAAATTGGGCAAGCACTTACCTACGTACATCAGATTGCTGCTTCCTGTGGTTGGACATCACCAACTGCAGTTATCCACGTATATTTACAAATACCTATGCCAAGGACAACGCCCTTGCCGTACAACAGACCACGTGCTGCATTTTGTGATTTGACTTTGATAATTGAAATGGTAATTTGATTTTTCCTATGTTTTCTTTTGTTGTACATGTTTGTTGCCAGCCAGAAAAGTTACATAGAACGAGCAATTGTAGCAGCTTCACTGAGATCAACTAAAAGGTTTATGAAAAATCTGACTTGTGTTGGTTAAACAATTTAATAATTTGTGTATATGTTTAATATCCATATAGGAAAGCGTTTCGTATCTTGTTTAAGAGTTTAATTTGTTTATGGCGCCAAACATAGTAAGTTTAACCCGCCACAATTTAATTTACTGTATTACAATTTCATATGCTGTATTTAATTTATATAAAACCCCAAAGTATCATAGTATTATATTATATAGGTTTGTCAAATATGAACGCACCCACAGGCATATAAAGTAAATTGAAAATTTTGAAGTTCATAGATATTAGGCATTGAATATTTTTATCAGATAATGAATGTTTGTTTGGATGTTGAACCAATGTGGGTTTCAAGGATGTTTAATAATTTTTTAAACCACTTCTTATTATTTTTTTGAACATATACTTAACAAGAAACTCATTGCAAATTGATGATCACCCGAATACTACTTTCTTAAATTTTAATTATCTAATCTAGCATGAGAAGCATCTCTTGGATATCTAACGGACTATTAATAAAATAATTGAATGGTTTGCTTATTTATTAGTTATCGTCACTTCCTGTTGTTATTTTCTATAAGTAATTTTTATATTTAACGAAGTTTTATATGCCCCATTCTGGAACATTTATGGATTCTATGTACCCTTTCAATTTATTGAAACGGCTTATTCATAAGTACAAATTTTATATTTCTAATCTAATTCGATTCTTAAGAAATTGTTTCTCTTGAGAATTGAAAATTGATTGTTCCGATTCTAAGTAGCCCTGATATTTAGATGATTTGATGAGAGTTTCAAGTCTCACAAAAGCGGAGAAAGAAATGCAATTGTACATTTCGATGGTCATCTTCAACGCTGATATATTTCACACAAGAGTACAGCAACGACGTGACCTAAAGAGCAGGCGATAAAAATCACATTGTGATCACCTGCATGTAATCTATCAGCATTGAAAATGACCGCTTAGCAATCGAAATGCATCTGTGCATTTCTTTCTCCGCTTTTATAAGAATGAATATATTTTTCATCCTGATTCTAATATTTATACACAAGAAACAGAACTTATACTTAAAGAAAATTTACTAAATTCAGTTACATTAAACCGCACCAAATCTAATTTCCCTTGCAACGTTTCCCAGCGAAATGCTGAAAGGAATATCCATAAGGGGATCATATAATCATTACGTTGAATTAATTAAAATGGCGGTTATCAACTTAACAATGGGATGCTGGATGTTTATTAGCAAATAATTTCGGCTCTGTCGACGTTGCATTCAATTACCATCTAGTATCAATTTACGTCTGCCATATATTTGTAGAGATACAAACCACATTAACGTGAATGGCGCATGAACATTTTAGGTTGCTCGCTTAATTTTGCGCCATTAATCGACGGAATAAAATGAGGCGCGTCTACTTTAAATTTTGCAATAATACCATGGCTCATATTTGTTGTGTGTATAAAACTATGATAATTTACTGTAATAATTGCAAAAATCACGTCTTCAGGCTTAATGCAAATTTACGTTTCCCAGGGTGGAAACTGATTTTTCCTTTTCGTTCTGTTAGGTTTTTGGTTTCTTGCAAAATTTCTTATTCCACCTCAGTTTACCTTTCTTAGAATCTGCTGTCCCGGATTTATTAGTGACCTTCCCACTTCTTGTGTTTTCAATTTGCATTTCTACTATGACCCTCATTTCGTTTCACGAATCGCATCCACATTCTGCCCAAACATAATTTACACTTCCCGTTGATATATCTTCCATTTTTATTTCCACAATCGTGCTCATTGCATCCTAAACATTCCATTAGATTGTTTCTTCACATCTTTGCTTCCACACCTTTTCAAAAATGTTTCTTTAACCTAATTCGTACATTCCTCTTGCATCTCCACAAGCTTGTTTAGTATTTCGCCCTCATTTATTCTTCTATTTTTTTTTTAATTTTTCCGTACTAAGCCTTTGCCTTTGCTTGTATATATTTGTGCCGATACAATAGTCGCTCCATTTTATGATTTTCTGGAGAAACGATGATATTAAGCTGATTATATAATGTTAAATTCCTTTCCGCATTATACCAAAATAAAACAAAGTAGTTTTAGTTTATGAGGAAGCTGATAAACTCCGCGTCTTATTTTGTTTCCCATCTTTAAAAGCCGCTTAGTTGTAGTTCAAGGTACCCGTGTTTAGATTTTATGCAGAATGTAATATAGATTAAGTAATGGACGGCAGATTAGGGCTCGACTGTTAGTGGAATACGCTTTCTGGGCTGCTCCATTTACTTTATTATGCTATTTTTCGTTGAGCTGCATCCTTTTTTCACATAGACGTGGGGGTTTAACAGAATCTAAACTTTCCCTTGCATTTCGTGCTCATCGATTCTGGCGATTTAAACTGTTCGCGAGGGCTTTCTGAAACACCGCCTCATCAACCATTAATTAATGAAAATTATGTGCTTCCCATGCCGTAATTATGTCTCGACCTATAATACAATCTTCAATATTTAATAAGCGTGGATCATTTCATCGCACGAACAATTAATTAATTATTGACAATCTCTTTATTAAAGAGTAGAGCTTCTCCATTCGGCTACTTTGTTGCTTTAACCACCTTACTGGGAAAGAGTTGCGTACGCGAACTTTCAAGGACTGGTATAATCTGTAGCTTTGCAAGCTTATTCGAATAGTAGAAAGTTAAAGATCATTTTAAATTCAGTCATTGTTTGCTAAATTGGACAAGAAAATGCGTTAAAATGGTGTTTTATGTGATTGTAATTCAATTCAATGATGTAAGTAGTATTTGTAAGAAACTTCATCGTGGTTTCGTAGATGTAGATATGTTTTATAAATATTTTCTAATTTATCTTTTAGCTGCTTCTAGTAATTTAATGTTCTCGTAAAATGTATTTGTGGTGAGCAATAAAAAAATCATAACCTTGTGCTTGAAGGAAATAAAAGATTTATACAAAAGCTGGAGGAAACTTTTTCAAATCTGACATCATCCACAACATTTAAAGTTTCAGTTCATAAACGGAGGACTGATATGTATTCCAAGAAGTTTGTAGACAAGAAAACACAGATTTTACGGACAATTTGCCTTTTGCTTTGCTTATACTGAACTTCAGCAGCGCCACTTTAGAACTTTTTTCTCTTTATTTCCTCTTTTTGTCAAAGGGTGCAAAATAACGCGGCAGTTTATTCCGATTGCGTTTTTATTTATCTCATGGAACCTAAAATATAAAACTCAAATACAACAAAAACTTCTGTTAAGTAAAAATTCTGTACGTTGTTTCTTGTTAATGCATTTTGCATTATTAACTCGGAAAAATTCCATAAATAAAATAATAACCTACATTAATTTTCTCTGCGGTTGTCCAATAAGAACTCCTCGTGCACGATTATTATAAATTGTTTGATACTGCTTGGGGCGAAAATTGAAACCTTCCCGTAGTGTTATTCACTGCCATAGGAACCAAATTCCAGTAGATACAGAAACGTAATCAAAGCAATATTTTTCCTCCCACTATCATAAGCCATTTAGCTCCATTATCTACCACAATTAAATATTCTGTGAAATACTAAAATATGAAAGTTTTATTTACAACAAAAAGGAAATTATTATTTTTTCTAAAGAGAAATTAGAAGTGCCAATGGTTTTTGTCGACAAAATCATACTGGATAAACTTAATAATAGTAACACCCTTATTCAATAGTAATGTAGCAAAATTTTGAATAACACGTTTGTTTAATTTCAGCAGAATGGCCAAAAAAGTGGTCAGTTTGCATGACGAATGAGGGCAGCAAAAATCAGCGATTATTCAGCGAAGTATTTAATGTCCGTTGGTAAATTAAGCGACTTTGTCAGCAGATTGCGCCCTGCTCTACTAGAACAAGGCCGAATTAATTGGTCCAACTAAGTTTTGGAACTCCCAAATTTATAGCAGACTCGTTTTGGCTCCATGAATTGCAAATTCTAATTGACCCTCGCAGTGCGACGCATCGGCTGCCGTAGCCCGGTTAGTAATTGATTTATCTCTAAACAGTGCACACCTATTGTACACTACAAATGGGAGGCGTAATTTAAGCACCGCGATTCAATCGTTTAGTCGAGTTAACGGAGCGGAGCGCCTGAAACGAAACGGAATTTCCAAAACACTCTTTCTGTAAGTTGCTCTACCTAATCCGCTCCTTATACAAAAGGAACGAAAACACTTCCCGAATTGACTTGCCGCAGACTCAACATCTTTAACAAACCATTTTTGGAGCAACCTTTTTAATTCTCCGTGATTCTGCTGATCTAGACCAAATTTCAGGCTGTAAGGGAAAACTTTTTGTTAATTAGGGTTGGTTCTAAATCATCCTCCAGTGTACAGTTCATTTTTCGCTCAGTGTTTTGATAAAACAAGGAACGGAATTCAAATCAACAAGGGGGCAATAAAAAAGCAAGAGCATCCGCAGTCAGAAGATAAAGTTCCGGTGTACATATCTCCTAAAAGACCAATAGGCCCTCCTAAATTAAGCACCTGCTTCTTTAATTTATGTATCATCCTCCAAATGACCCAGAAACATAGATCCTCTTTAACCATGATTAACTGCAGCTGCCTATAGGCAACTGTGTGGAGAAACCGTCTATCACCTTCTGTTTATCGGATATTTGATTCCCTCGAGGGCTGACGCCTCGATAGTGAAGCCCGGAACCGCCGACTCCGGGCAACCGAGCTTCAAATTCAGTGCATGAACTTGAAAGCTGCTCAGAGCTCGCCACAGGCCTATTATGACTATTTATCACTAAAAAATCCGCGTTCTGTAAGCAATATCAGGATTGCAACATCACTTTAATATTATATTTATACAAGACACTCACTAACACCTAGGTTTAAGTTTAAACCGGAATAATATCCAGAAAATTTATCAGACATACCTGTAAAAATATCTACATATTTTTGATCAACTGCGCAAGTAATTGATTAAATAAATGATTTTTAAAATAAGTAATTAATAGCTTGAATAAAAATTAGTAACAACTACAGAAATATAATTTATTCTTACAACAAACAGTTCAATGTTAATTCGTTAATTTTCGTGATTAACTAATCTACATAAATTAATTTATTGTTGTATATAACTGATTAATAGGTGTTGTAAAGCTAAAGCAGCAATTTGGAAGGGGAAGAATATCCGGGACGAAAATGGCGATTTCCCTAAAACTAACTCCATTTGCCACTGCTTCCCTTTAACTCGCGATCAAAATTCAGGAAATACCACGCAAAAAATTTGTCACTCGTTATTTTCGGGTCCGTGACTGCTTTCTGCGCCATATTCGTCCTTGGGGTTGGACAAGAACCCGGTCAGGCCTGGATCCCGGCATTAGCATTCGGGTCGCCTTCCGAGGTGAATATGCATACGACAGACGCCCTTTGAAGCTACAATAAAAATAGTCAGTCTGGTCCGAGATATTCTGTGGAACCGCTCAAAGGAACGATGTTACGTTTTATTCTTTTGAATGGGGAAATCTTCAAACGTACAGACCAGAAGCGACGCAGATACTATTCTAGATTATTTTTTTTTACAGTGAGATTTCTTTTTGATACACTCAAGCGCTTCGAGACGCAAACGATGAAAAAGATTCCGTGGCAATAGTTGGTAGGTGCAACTGGTGATCACTGAAGTTTAACGGAAATATTGGAAATAGCTTAAATAAGAACATTTACAAAATAAGGTTTGGGTTTTTAGGAAACATTCAATTAAACGAGAAAAAACTGTTTTGTGTTCATTTAAAAAGAACATCCTTAACAGGCAGCATAGAACAAATATATACAAAAGTCAGTGATTCTTGTTAAAAGCCTGAAAATTGTGTCATGATCAACACCTAACCTGTTGTTACCTTCAATGCTTGGGGCTTCCTGGATACTAGACAGCTTTCTCCAAATATATCTGTTCTTCGTGATTAAGTTTTCTACAATTTGAGTTTCCTTAACCCTTCCTACCAAACTGGGGATCCTTGGAAACCATACAATTATGTCAGCAGCAGAAGGAGTTTATTAAGTTTTGAATTCCTAGAACATGCGTTAATTGGAATGATATAATATATTTACCGCTTTAGGTTTTAAGAATTGTGTAAGCTCTTCGTTCGAATAACTGTTCATTTTTTAGAAATTTCGAATGTTTCCCAATTTCACAGCGATCCATAAAAGATTTTTGAATTTTCAATCTTAAAACTTGGAATTTAAACTCCTCGGCAAGTTATACTAATTGTCTGTAATGTGTACTTCTATTGTGGGATATTCTAACACTTTCCTAGGCTTTCTGAAGTTGCTGAAATATTCTAGTCAATACCTACTAGAACGGGGTTTGGCATTAAAAAAAAACTGTAATAAACTTAAAAATTATATTTTTTGGATTATTGAGAATTGAATTAAAATTTTTATTATCCATTTTCTTTGAGATTATTTCTCTTACTATATTACTATAGATTTCTTGATTCCTAAAATTGGATTCATTATTTAATTTTTTCTAATATGCCAAAAATTACCAGTCAATTCTTATAACATGAAGTAATGGCTGCCAATATGTTTTCTTGTTCCAAGTATTATTCTAAACTTCTTATATATACTTCTATACAATTATTCGAAATTCTTGTTAGAATATTTGAATTCAGTAATTCTTGGAATCAGTTCAAGCTTTTGAATATTTACAATTTACTGAAACCATAATCATCGACGTTTTCAGACCGCTGATATTTTCGTTGTGGAATTGAAACATTCATAGATTATAAATTAAGGTAGGGGAAGTTGTACGAATTTTTCTGGGATTAAAATCCACATAAGAAGTTCAAGAATCTGTAAAATTTTATGCTTCAAACTGTTTCAAAAATGATCTCGGTTCGAATTTTCTTATTGACTCTTCCCGAATAATCCTTCAAACCTTTTCAGGATTCCAATTAATATATATCGGAAAATCAAGAAACCCCATCTAAAAAATTGAAATGTGGTTTTAATTTTATGAAAATTTAAAATATTATGTGTGGTTGGAAGACCTGCCTTCTCAAAGTGCTGTATGATAATTGATAACAAGGACGTTAGTGAATTTACACGTACTAAGTACCACATGATGTACGCTTCCAGTGACACAGGATCCATAGCTTACCATAGGCTTTGAACAGCGAAATATCTGTATACTTCATTCAGAGAGAATTCTAGAGACATAGGCAACACAATCAACAACTGAGGAATGTTGGTGGTTGTCCTGGAATACTTTTATGATATTGTATTTTTTAACTTCAAAAATTATTAAATACTCTCTTCAACCTACGAATTATCACAACTTTACAAAGAAGTGTAAAATTATTAAAAGTAACACAGTCGTTAGAATTTGTCATTTAAGTTTTAAGAATCTTAAATCCATTTTTAATAAATCATGGTAGTACTGTTGATGATGATGATTTTTATGGGTCGGAGTAGGCTCCTGCACTTAGGCCACTAGGGCCCACTGTGCTCCCTTGGGGTTACAGAAGACTTCACTCCTTGAACAGGTCCGTCGCTTCAGCGAAGGACAGAATCCTGTTCAAAAGCGTGTCTTGAATCTCTCCTGGTTCAAGAAACGAAGAGCCAAGGTGTTTGTGTCTTAAGGACGCTAATGCCTTGCAGTTGCAGAGGACATGTTCAGAGGTTTCCTCTTGCTTTTCACATTTCCTACACTGGTTGTTCAGCACAATCCCTATAGTGTGGAGATGGCTGTTCAGGTGTCCGTGGCTTGTGAGGGGGCCCGTTATCATCCTGATTTGTCTTCTGCTTCTTTTTCTTCTTCTTTCAACAGCCCTAATGGTCCACTCCTGGACATAGGCCTCCCCTTGTTTCTTCCATGCTTTTTTATCTTGTGCCAGTTGGTGCCACTTTCTTCCCGCTTTATTTTTGATGTCATCAAGCCAGCGTCTCTGAGGTCTTCCAACGCTCCGCTTATACTGTCGGGGTCTCCACTGTATTATATGTTTTGTCCATCGATGTTCGTCTTGTCGAGCGACATGTCCAGCCCAACTCCATTTGAGCTCCACTATACGAGTTATGACGTCTTTTACTTTAGTTGTCTGTCTGATTTTCTCATTTGTAACATGATCTCTGAGGCTTATTCCTAGCATTCTTCGCTCTATTGCGTTGAGTTGTCCTGAGCTTATTTGCCAAGGTTACTGTGAGCGTTGTGGTTTCCATTGCGTATGTCATCACGGTAAGTATACAGCTGTCAAATACTTTCCTCTTTAGATTAATTGGGATATCTGCATTTTGTAGTACATTCGTCAATTTTCCTGTTGCTGCCCATGTCATTCGAATGCGCCTATTTATTTCCGCGATCTGATTTTCTCTGCCCAATCTGATATTATGTCCTAAGTAGACATATTCTTCTACTTTTTCTATATTTTCGTTTCCGACACTGATATTTACATCTTCTAGGGTCATGACTTTTGTTTTACTAAGGTTCATTTGTAGCCCAATTTCAGCTGATTTTGCTTCGAGTTCTTCTAACATATTTTGTAATTCATTTATATTTTGACTAAATAGGACAATGTCATCCGCAAAACGGAGGTGGCTTAAATATCGACCGTCAATTTTAATTCCATTTTCATTCCAGTTCATTTCTTTAAAAACGTCTTCTAGACCCAGAGTAAACAATTTCGGAGATATGGTGTCTCCCTGCCTAACTCCCTTTTTTAACGGTATTTTGTCTGTTTTTAAATCATTTGTAATTTTTACTACAAGTGTTGCATGCTCGTATATATTTTGGAGTAGGTTTCTATACCTTGAGTCAATTCTTGCATTATTCATGGCTCTGAAGATAGCCCACAGCTCCACAGAATCGAACGCCTTGTTATAGTCGACAAATGCAAGATGTAGTGGTTCGTTATATTCATTGCATTTTTCTATTAATGATCGAAGGGATTGTATATGTTCAATAGTGCTGTAATTTTTACGAAACCCAGCCTGTTCCGGTGGCTGGTAGTCGTCTAATTTGTTTGTTAATCTATTTGTTACAATTTTAGTCAGCAGCTTATAGGGATGAGGTAGTAGACTTATAGGCCGATAGTTATCAATTTTTAATTTATCTCCTTTTTATATAGTAAGATCACCTGTGCGTTTTGCCAACTTTCTGGTATTTTTCCATCTGTAAGACATTTATTGAGAAGTATTTTTATAGATTGTAGTGTAGTATTCCCCCCTGCTTTCATAATTTCGGTCGTAACACCGTCTTCCCCCGGGGCTCTACCGTTTTTCATTTGAGATAACGCTAATTTTACTTCTTCATTCGTGATTTCGGGTATTTCTTCTGAACCGACATTCATAATAGTTTCAGAGTTGGTATTAGGGGGTTCTGGGTTTCCTTGTTTGTATAGTGTACCATAGAATTCTTCACAATTTCCTTTATTTTTTGTTTGTCGTTATGGATGTTACCTCCTGAGTCTTTTAGTTGGTGTATTCTTGGTCTCCCATTTTTATTAGCTGTTCTAAGAATCTTCATATTTTTATTATTTTCTATTACTGTTTTCACCATTTTTGTATTGTAATCTCTTACGTCTTGTCTAATTTGTTTCTTTATAGTATTGTTCAGTTCTTTATATTCTGGTGTTCCTTTACTCAGCTTCATTCGTTCTGTCATAAGTTCTTTTGTTTCTTTTTTTATTTTTGTATTTGGACTTCTAGTTACAATACACATCTTCTTATTTACTGTACTTATGTTAGTTCTTATTTTCGCTTCTAGTTGATTAATATCCATTGCTTCAAGCGTTTCCTTGTCAAATAGTCTTTTACTTAGTTCATGTTGGTATTTCTGTGCGTTCTGTTGTATTATGTCTGTGGTGTCTTCTGCTTAGATTCAGAATATAGTCTACCGATAGGTGAAGGGCTCTTGATGAAGGTTCTAGCCTGTCTGGGTGTGAGTCTGGAGGTCCAAGAATGCTTAAATTGCGCATTTGCGTGATTCCAGATCTTGTGCCTCACGTGTTTCGGCGCTATTCCAAAAGCTGGCTCTGGACCTACTGAGGAGAGTTTGACGAGTGTGGCTCGACATTCTTCAAAAGCCTAGACCCTATCTTGGGAGATATTAGGGCCCTAATGGCCGCTTGACTGTTCGAGAAAATATAGAGTGGTGTGGTAGTACTATATACGCAATAGAAGCAGAAGAAGAGAATTTTTGTAAATATTTGAAAGGTGAAGAAATATCATTTGATTGGATACTTGGATATATATCCTCCATTTATAGAGAGAGAAACAGATGGGAATGCTCAAATTATCGAGATATAGGTAACTGTCACTGCCTCAATGGGAAGGCAGCATAGGAGGGTAATAAAAAATCTAATAGAGGAATATACAACAGAAATAGAAGCGCAAAGTGGTTTCCACTATGGAAGATCCTGTATCGACAATTTGTTCTGTCTAAAGCAATCAGCAGGAAAAAAACGAGCTTGCGACAGGGAAATTTATATACCTAAAAATGGTATGTGATTTAGAGCCGCAATGTAAACTGTGGGAATCAATGAAATTAAAGAACATTAAGACGGTGTATATAAACGCAGTACAAATTGTATATCAGAACAACTGTAGTATAATAAATATAGGAAGATCTGTATCTGCGCCATTAATGACAAACGAGGAACTAATGCCGTGGATGCCTTTCGCCATTCAAAGTAGGTATATATAAACTGTGTACTGAGGGAATGGATCCGAAAATGTCATCAAATGGGAGTAAAGAGTCCATACATTATCGTTCGCAAATGACCAGCTAATTCTTGCGGAAGATGAGGAGTACGCCCGATATATGATAAGGAAATTAATGAAGCAGTTTAGCCAGGGGGGACTAGAATTAAATATGGAAGAAACCCAATGCATGGTCTTTGGCAGACAGGCAACCAACTTAGATACATAATATGCACCATCAAATATAATTACCTAGGAGTGCTTATTACATCCACTGGCAAAGACGAGGCAGATATCCTGAGAAAATAGCGAAAGGAATGAAAATAAAAAGGGGAGTACTCCGATTCTGTGGAATAAGAAGGTCACTAAAAGACAGAAAAATTGTATATAAGACTGCAATCTTTGCAAGTTGCGTGACGTATGGTTCGGAGGTGTGGGTGACAAATAAATCATTAGACCTCAGGTTAGAAACAGCCGAAATGGGGCATTGGAGAAGAAATTGCTGTGCCACTAAACTATAACATATCAGGAATGTGTAGGCGCGAAGCAGCTATTGTGATATGGACACATGAGAAGGATGGGAGAAAAGAAACTGTCGCAAAAGATATGGAAATGGGTGCTAAGAGAGAAAAGGAAAAGAGCAAAAATTGGATGAATGTATTCATGAATAAATGCAAGAACGAGAATTAACGGAAGATGATTGGAACAATGGCAAGCGGTTGGAAACGGGATGCCACTAACAGTACAGCAGGCTGTAAAAACCCATTTTCTCAATTCCCAAAAACTCTATTCTTTGAAATCCCAAACCACAAGTAGTAGCTGAATTTTCGTTATCTCTTAGAACTATCACTTAGGTTCTCACTATTTTAATCAGAAAGATTTCTATCTATCCTCTAATTTTAAGAATTTTTTGTCCTACACATAATATTCTAAACTCCTGTGACAGAAAATCGAGATGAAAGAACCCTTTATTCTCATAAAAGCGAAGAAAGAAATGCAAATGTACATTTCGACCGCGAAGCAGTCATCTTCAGTGTTGATAAATTGCACGCAGTAGCAAAGAATGGACGTTACCTAAAGAGCAGACAATTAGAAATCACAGCTTGCTTTAATCTTCATTAGATCCTGGAAACATATTGCTATGTAATTATAATCATGGTATAAAACTAACGCCAACTAGCCCGAACACAAAACTGTTATCTCAAGGAATTAGAGAAGTGTCTCCACTCGTGGCTTCGACTCGTCCAAAAAGCTGTAACGTTTAAAAAAATTAACAAGTGCAAATTCTTACAACCCTCACTTTACTCTAATGTCACCGAAATTTGTTCACCTGTTATTAGCACCAACCCTTTCACAGAAGATAGGCACGCTAAATTCCCCTGGGCAGCTACTCCTCTAGTACACAGACCGCATTCATCTCCACCAGGTTGGTACAGCTCTCCGGGCACTGCAGGCTTTTTCCGACACATCGTACTTTACCAGTTTTATTAGCGACGATTAGAACTCATATTTCTTTAGATGATGCTCGATTCTCTTTTAACTATTACATTTTTCATGACATTGGAAAAAACAAAAGTAATCTCCAATTTAAATTTAGTATCGTTGACCGGTGGGGAAGAGGTTTTTTCGGCACAGAAAACACGTCTTACCCCAACCGCGATTCAAAAGTGAATGATTCGATTAGTTTATGGAATTTAAAAGCTTAATTTAACTTAACTACGAATGAAATTACAAGGACAATGTCAGATGGGAAAACTGTCAAGCTGTCAAACTTTATTTTTAAATATTATGAATTTACGCAACATTATACGGCGACTTCAGCTTTACATCCAACGTTTTGAGAGTTTTCCTCAGCTTTTGACATACCATTAACTACTAAACGCACAACAGATCATAATGAAACTTTCAGATGGCATTCTTGCCCAATTAGCAGTTAAACCCACCCATTATAATATCACAGCAATATATACGTGAAATACTATTTTAGAATAGTTCAAGGTGTTTGATATATTCACGATTTTTCTCACTTTTTAGAAGTCTATTAAATTATTTCCGTTTCCTTTAAAACTTTTTAAACTTTTCCAATTTTTAGAATTTGTTCTTGGATGTTGAAGTTTTTGAGACCTAATTTTTTTACAATTGTATCCAATACAAACTGTACAAATATAAAAATATTCTTTCATAGTGGATGAATTAAACAATTATAACGTTATGTACTTAACTTTAATATGAATTATCGGGATTTCCATCATAATATTCTTCAAGGCGCAAGGTTGCGTTTGGTTTAAGAAAAAACTATTTCTGTTTATATAGTTGTGGATAATTCATGATAATCCATGAAATTACTGTGACGTAGTCGTACTCTACGTACCCATTTTAAAAATGTTGATAACTAAATAAATAAATTTTAGAGTGTTTGGCGGTGTTACTTTCGCGGCCTCAGTCATCCCTAAACGTGCTACAAATGTTATTGATTTTTGAGGTAATGTTGTTGGTGTATCTACATCCGGTATATATTTTTGAAATTACCTATCATGTCATCATTTTTCTCTAGGTTTATTGATCAGATTTCTTTCAACTAAGCAAAAAAGAAGAGCTCTATCTCATTTACACTCGGTATAGAGATTATATTAAAAGTGTAATTAAAAATCCGGAACGCTTTCAAGAGTCTATTCGAAACTAAGGTTCTAAATTAGAACTTTTTAATAGTTTCTCCCGGAGCTTTCCTCCTGCCCCTTAAATGAATAGAAATTAATTGTTTCTTTTTAGATAAATATTTTTATTCATTCCTTAATTACACGCTTTGGGTGGATGTTTCAATTAAGGATGAAAACTACTAGTTAGCTCGGAACGAGGGCGTTAAAACAGAAGTAAACTGTAGCGGACGCGAACAAGAGTTTTGATAAAGGATTTACAAATGGTCCGAATCCCAGACGTGCTTTTAGGTAACAAAGCTCTCAGTGAAGTGTAATTTCTTGTATCATACGCGCATTTATTTGTGCTTGCGCGCCCGAATCCTCCGCCCAGGCCGTGGAGGATGTTGTTTTTCTATTAAAAGATAAGGCATTCCTGTGTCATCTTCCTGCGAGCTTCCGTCGGCTAATGTGGCCGCTGAGAAATTCTCATTAATGTAAATGATATACTGAGCAATACAGCGGCATGCGGAGCTCGGCTCGTATTTCAAACTCCATCGGAACGGAGTTGGTTTTATATCTCGCCCCAAGTCCGGGCTAATGTTTTTTGTAAGAATTCTGGATGGTAAAATAAAGCAGGTTCGCCCCGTAAAGAAACTTCGACGGCCTGGTAATGTTTTTTCGCCAAAAAGCGAAGCCACTTCCGTTTCATTCTTGTCGCAGGCTTAAGACTGCATCGGCAGGGAATTTTTCTTGAAATGTGGGAGATTTTCAATTAGACCTACACCTTTCTCTTAGGATACATCGAAAAGGGAAAATCCCGATGAACACCAAAATTACGATTTTCGTTGGGCCTGGAGTTACACATTAATCTTGTTTATTTGATAGGGTTAATTGTTATCAAGTCCGTAGATATAAATTTGTTGCAGTAAACAGTTGATAATGTTCAGAGAAATACCTTTAATAAATACGTACTCTAAAAATTACGGTAAATGTAACTGTTAGATATCATATTTGGACGTTAAATCTGATTAAAATCAGTGGTTCTGTATGTAAATACCTGAGTAGCAAGTGTTTCGCTGTCCTACTGTAAAAATTTGTAGAATATTTTTTGCGAGAGTTTATGTCACACTGTAAAACAAGTTTCTATAAAAATATCAGCTGTCATTGTCATTGTAAAATGTAATTGAAGCCTTAACTATAAAAACGTAATTAATTTTAAAACACTGTGCGTATCAATTAGTGTAATTATATGAATTTGGCTATACGGACAAAATTGCATTGCCTTGATTGTAGTATTATTTGATGTGTTAGACCTTATGGAGGCGAATAAAAACTACTGAATTTTAAATTTATTTACGGTTGCAGCCCTTCTGCATTTCATTTATGCAATTCTTGAGTAAACAAACAGCGGATGCGATCAGAATTCACTGGCGGCGACAGGCAGGTGACATGCAACAGATAATAAAACACAGACTTACTGATCTGTCAATAAATGTTAGCCAGTTGTACTCACCGGGGTTCCTCCAGCCCCCTGCTCCTGGATTGTCATTCGAACAGGATACCGTTGCTTATCTGTTCGTGGCCGCAGGGATTCGTAATAGTAGATTAATTACTACAAATCTGCATATCTTCTGCTGGACCTCCAGAGGGAACTATGCAACTGGACGATGTCCAGTCAGACACTCTGTTATTCACAGAGAGTCGTAGGGGACATTCCCCCTCGTATCGTTAAGACATCCGGATATTTTTGACGATTTGATTGCCTGTTGTCGCATTTCTGATGTTAAATTTCTATCACTTGTGATCTGGATGCCTAGGTTCGTAAATGTCATCATTCTCCTTGCTCGAATAATTGTAGTTTACACCGTAGTGGTTCTTCAGAGATTGTGAGGCATTTAGTCTTGGTGGTGGATATCTTTAAGTCGCACTTCTGGCATGATTGGCTAAGCTTACAAAGTTGTCTTTGAAGTTGATCCGCGTTTTGGGCTACAAGGGCAATATCATCTGCATAACAGATTGCGTTGATGTTCTTCTCTCCTAGTTTATAGGCAGGTAAGTGTTTTATTTCTTGGAGTATCTCGTTCATTAACAGATTGAAAAGAAGGGGGCTTAAAGAATCTCCTTGTCATATCCCTTGGTTTACTGGTATGTTCCCATAATGCTTTCCTTCTACCCTTACTTTTGTGTAATTATTCTTATAAATATTACTGATTAGTTGTACCAGGCCGCTGGGAATGTTTTGTTTTTCCAGCGTGTTTATAATGTGCTTGAACTGTATGTTATCAAACGCTTTATTGATGTCTATGAAACAGAAGAAAGTCGGTTTATTATATTCTCGACATTTTTCAGTCAGTTGTCGGACTATAAAAATTGCGTCGATACACGATCGTTCTTGGCTAAACCCCTGTTGCTCATCATGAAGGTTAATTATATCGGTAAGTTTTCGGGTAATAAGCCTAGTAGTGAGTTTAAGATATGTATTGAGGAGGTTTATTTCTCAGTTATTCTCCGGCAGTTCTTTGTTTCCTTCCTTAAATATTGGAATAACAATATTTGTATTCCATTCGTCTGGCACTGCACAGGTTCTAAATAATTGTTGTATAAGAATGGTAATTTGTTTGAGTAGTGCAGTTCCTCCATATCTAATCATTTCGTTGGTGATGTTATCCTCACCCGCTGATTTACGATTTTTGAGTTTCTTGATAGTATCTTTAATTTCTTCTTTACTTACGTTTAGTATTACCCTCGTGTTATGTTTTCAGTTGCTCTTGTATAAAGTATGGTAAATAATAATAATGAAATAATCCTACTGGTATTCATAGTAATAATAATAATTCTAAATAGGCGTCTTCACGAGGGTACCTCCGCCCGCTGACTACCTCCTCCATTTATAGCTAGAATAACAGTTATTAAGCACGCTACACACATTATCTACTCATATAGCTACCCATATTCACCACGAGACTGTTTCCAACAACTACTTACACAGACACACCAATCTTATACTCCTATATAATAAGACCCAGTGCTTGTAAACCACATATAACACCAAGTAGATAATACGTAACCATATGGGTAAAAACATATCACAGTTCATGGGATATAAACCATAACCTGGCCAGGGACGCCACTGCCTATATTAGCTGATATTGCCATTGCAGCCCATCTTTACATATAAACACATAAATTGTAACACTAAATTCGCACCTTGCTTCAGCTTAGAGGATACTCGCAGCACAATCAGGTAGTAGATTCGCAAACGCTATTAATTAGTTATTACGCCACCCATATGCAAGCTTACGCCTAGCTACGAACAACACTGTCTCTTGCCGTTGCTGACCCTTCTTAAGACCCTGTCGCCCTTGAAGAAACACTTGTCTGCACGGCCTTTCCTTCATACCTTTATAATTCTTCGCAGCTGTTATAGAGCCGACAGAGGCTACGTATAATTTAGTAAATATTTATTTGTTGAGCGTACATTAAGTAATATTCACAATAGGCAAAAACCTAACAAATAATTAAACATAGAAATATGGTGTATCTGAAGTGCAACACCAAATCGTTAGCTCTTTAATCCTGTACCTGAACTGCGACACCAATTTTTCGAGTAATGGGTAGTTCTATAATCCGTTACCCGAATTGCGACAAGGACCCCTATTTTGCCTATCAGTTTTCTTATAGAAAGATGCATTGAGGAATGATTAGATACTAGGTAAATAAGCAATTTATACTTTCAATGGTTAAGAGTTACACTTATGGAGGTGAAGCTCATATTGTGCGAAAGTGGAAAGAAATTATTAGTGCTTAATTATTTCAAGTATTATAAGATGCTTAATGTGAAAACTACCGGCGGTCGGCGGAGGGTGCTGAAGATTTTTCGTACTTTGAAAGAACATGTAATACATTTGTTTGTCGATTTCGGCAGTGGCACAATTCGTGTGGAGATTAGAGGCGCCTATCAGTAGGAAAGTATTAACTACTTATTGGAGTAGCAGTTCGTCTACGCCCAGAAATGCGGATAGATACGCGGATTGTTGACTCGACTGAGAGGCAACTGTACCATGAGATGTTTGGCCAGAAAGATTGAGTTGATATGCAGATTTGTAGACAAGATTGAACTCTTCTGCTTAGCGTAGAGTTTTCTTAATACTACTTCTAAATATGTTGGATATAGTGTTTACAGTTCAGAAATAATGTGAATTCATCTTGATTATCTAAATGTCCAGTAAACATAAAAGTTTTAATCTATTTCTTCATTTGTTGAACAACAAAATTTGTAGATTCGTTTGAAGTAGAGAAGATGTACGAGTCAAGCAGTTATTATGAACTCATCAAAGATAGTACATATGATTTTTTGCATTGCTTATTACATAAAATATGTTAATAATAGGAAAAACAAGTGATAACCTAATAATAAAATTATTTTAAAAACAAGAAGTGCAGAAAAGAAGGGTTGCCCTTTTCTTATGATTTTACTAATGCTTCTATCCGCAGTTTTGAAGATTGTCTAATACCATAGACTAATAATTAGTCTACTCTAATACGTATTTAGCTGTTTAATAATTATAATTAGGGGGTTAGTGATTCTGACCATTACATTTGTTAAAACTGTTTTCAAATCGGATAGCACTGCGGGTGAAGAAAATTTTAATAAATCTACAATATAACGTTGAATAACCTATTAACCATGATTAAGATAACCTAGAAAGGTTTAAAAAATCATACATAATTGCATACAAATCCGGACGCAAATATTTCATTATTAAAACCACAGGAAACCCAAATGATACCTATCAACAAAATTATTTTAAAAACAAGAAGGAAAGAAAAGGAAGGTCGATGTTTAGTTGCATATTCAAAAAAATCCAAGGGCCGGTTGAGAAATTTTTCGTCACTCCTTACAAGTCTTAACGGTCCGCGCCCTAATATCCACGCGCCCTAATGTCCACGCGCCCGAACGGTCCGCGCCCGAACGGTCCGCGCCCTAACGGTCCGCGCCCTAATGTCCACGCGCCCTAACGGCGGCGCCCAAACGGCCGCGCCCGAATGTCCGGCTCCGAGCCAAATTTAGATACGACTTTCATCAAAACGTATGAGACATATACAGTAAAATGTCTAAAATATTTGCATCTAAAAATAGCTGGACCTTCACTATAACCAACTTCGATACGATAAACTTTTGCAATATGTTTTGAACGATTCATAAACATGCTTTAGTTGGAACTTAATAGCTTTATATTATAACCAAACCACTAAATTATTTTAGCAGGAAAAAGTTAAACTCGTTATGTTCTGAACCTCGTTAATTTTTCCGAATATTTATGATGTTATTGTGCGTAAAGCCTATTCTAAAAAATACGAGGTAGAATCAAAAAATTAACTATGTAATTGTGCCGATGTGTTCGTACACGAGGAGATATATGGCAGCCTTGTTGCACTGGTGGGTACGTGGCAACCTCGCACAACATCACTGATAGTTGGCTGACAGTAACGCCGCTTAGTTGGAAGTTGTAGCCTTCAAATTGTAAGCGTGTTCCATGCGTTTGGCGAAATGTCGCAATTTGGACATGGTGATTATTGATGGCGGGAGTTGGGTGTTTTCATACGACCCGACAACAAAATGATAGTCATCCGAGTGGTGGTAACCACATTTCTACGGTCGAAAAGGTCGCGGGCTGCCAAGACATATGTGAAAGTCATGATGATCGCATTCTTCGACAACTAAGGATTGGTGCACCTTGAATTCGTACCACGGCAACAAACTGTTAATGTTGCGTTCTACGAGCAGGTCCAGACATTTTCGTGTGAAAGAGTGCGACAGGCAAGATCACAGAAATAGGTTTGAAACTGCGTCATGACGACGCCTCCAGCCATAAGGTGTTCGCAGTTTAGGAGTTTCTGATATTGAAACAAATCCCAGAGGTGCCGCAGCCGACTTACTCGCCCGATCGGGCATCTGCTCACTTTTGGCTGTTTCCTACTATCAAGATGGGGTTTCGCGGTGAACGTTTTCCGACAGTCAATGCCAGCTTTGTGGTCCATACCAAAGGAAGAGTTTCAGCTGTGCTTCCTGCGATGGCAAGCCCGTTGGAGCAAATGTGTTTGTGCAGACGAAAAGTACTTTGAAAGTGACTGACAAACATCACTGGAATATGTTCTGCAGATGAATTCGGGCAGTTTTCTGATATTACCTCGTTTATTTGGTATTGTATTTTACAGCTCTAAACATTTCCGTATTTTTTTATAATAAATTACAGAAAGATTAGCATAGTTTTAGTTTCGTGAGCATTAAGTTACTTCTAAGTTTCTCTCTTTCTTGCGCTTTAGGTTTCTGCTATACACTACCCATTAAATGTATGAGGTCTTCAATTTTTTCCACTGCTTTGTTTTATCATTCTCCCATTTTTCGTTGGTTAACTTCTGTTCTAAAACTTATTTTCTTCGGCTGTTTTTATAATTTTTCTTTTATTTCTTACGTCTTTCCTTATCTCTCTACTTTCTGTGTTTATTTATTTATGCCTGCGCTGATGCTTTTTCCTAATGCTTCCATTTATTCCGCCTGTTTTGGATTTCCTTCCTTTCCTTTTATATGTGATCTGGTTATTTTCTTACTTCTCTAAAATATACCTTTGTCTTGACTTTATGTTTCTACTTTTCTTGTACTCTTTTTCTTTTGCAGTATTCATCTAAAGCACCAAGAACCAACAGCACAGAAGTACTGTTGGTTCTTGGACTGCTCAAATTATTTTTCTTCGTATGGGCGTTCATCTGTAGATCTTTCTCACCTGCATCGAATTGAAACTGCGTTAGTTGCTATACAGCTAAAGATTTACTGGAACACAGTTTGGTATTTACTAAATATGCGCAAAATATATGACATACTGTGTTATAATTGTATATAAAGTTGTTATATATTTAAAATAAATTGTGTACGAGTTATATACATATTGAGAAGTATTAAATCTAATTTTATTATTATAGCGGAAAAATACATTAAAAGGAACTTCTACTAACGCATAGTTTATCGGTTAATAAACAAATATGTATTAAAACCGTTTTTTATTCATAATTTTGTATTTAATCTAA
>JABXWE010001885.1:0-41418 GCA_014611495.1 Limonius californicus
AGGTTTGCGGCTATAATTTGATAAAATAAAACATAGAAGCTGTTAAGCGTACAGTTTGCGTTTTTCAGGCTGAAATATAATGTTTATAGTTATTGTTTTTGGTAACCATGATTTTATGAATTATAGTAATCAGTTGGGTAACTAGTACATAGTAATAAAGTTCTTGTCACCAAATTTCAATATTAACACAATGTCTTCTAGCTTTTTCCTGTTCTACTTAAGCAGTTTATTTGGGTAGACAGTAATTAATTTTGATTGGAATTTTGAAGTGTCAAAGAAATATAAGATCAGGCAAGGAAGAGAAACCTATGAAACATACGAGGATAGATCATCATTTATTGTTAATAACATAGAAGGCATTGACCGAGAAATAAATCATTTTTCGTATAAACGTCAGTTATTGACATTAATATATGTCAAGTTGCAGGTGCATCTTCTTGCGTATAGAAGTTATACATTTAATATTACGATAGTGCAGGTGAATCTGTTGAAGTGTAAAAATTCTAATACTTCCTTAAGAAAAGTTTATCGCCGCAGGAAATATATAATGACATGTCCAGAGTGTTGGGTGATTCTACCCCGACATATAAAGTAATTTAGAATTGGTCCGGGGATTTTAAATTAGGAAGGAAGTCGCGCCAATATGCACCAGGTGATGGACTACCCAAAACTGTTGTCATCTAAGAAAATATTGATTTGGTCCATGATATAGTACTGAGTAATCGGAGAATTACGGTCACATACAGTGATGGGCATAATCGAATTATTAGTATTCCAATAATTTTAATTATCAAGATATTCATTCGAATGAATCATTCGAATACGAAATGCACGTGCATTTTAGCTATGCGAGGAACGTCTCGCAACCTGCCTATCAAATGAAGACTCCCTTTCTCCCCTGCTCTTGTCTCGAATTGTTTTTTCCCTGTTCTACTGGATTCTTTTCCGTATTTATTTAAATTTCGTCACATTGTAAGATCAACCTGACTGTAAATGCCGTTTTACGGTTTACCGTGTTATATTGTAAGTTATTAAATATTATAGATATTTCTAATTATTTTATTATAATTGATTAATAGTTTATATCTTTATGAGCGTAAGCATCACCACCAATTTAGCCACTAAATTTTTTAAACAAATTAGATATAAAAGACTAGACGGATTACAAATAGTCGTAACTGATTAAGATAAAAAAATTGTTGACTGGATATATTTAAAAATAACATTAATTTCTGAAATTATTTTATTTATATATCTAGTTTATGACAGTAATATACTTAATTGAATAATAATCATTCTAGTGAAAATTCTACAATTATTATTTTTGAATTTAAGTATGGAAAAGTAGAAATAAATCAAAGTAACTTAAGCCTACCTTGTTCAAAATTATAAAAACTGATTTTGATAACTCAGTTGCACATGCGACATCACACCAAGTCAAATAATTATGTGACTTTGTAGTTTATCTTTTAGTATCTTCTTGAATTAAAAATTCATTCGAATACTACTCAAATTATATACCGACACAAACGATATTTCGATTACCAGCCGAACAACCAAACAAGAGTAATCTGAGAAGTTTTTATCATTCGAATGAATTATTAGCATCTCGCTGATTAATACATAATCGAATATTTCGAATTGTTTCATTCGAGATGCGCGCGCCACTAACCGAATGTATTCGAGTTTTCATTATTCCATTGAATTACTGGTATCTTGGAGATGTATGCATAATCGGATATTTTCTATTATTTCATTCGAGATGCCGGATATTTTGTAATAGCTATTTCATTCGAGAAGCACGCGTCGCTACGAACGTATTCGACAAGTTTTTCTCCTTCGAAGGAATTTACCCGTATCTTGAAAATCCCGAGATATATGCATAATCGAATACTTCGAATGAGTCCATTCGAGATAAATCCAGCATTAGTCAAATATATTATAAAGACATGTGACGTTTCCGTTGGAAGCGTTGAAAACAATTTGCACGAGGTTGTGTCTGAAAAAGTCTGCATATGATGGATTCCGAAAATGCTCTCATCTGATCAGAAACAGGCTAGGTTTCTCACTGTTGCGGCTAATTTGAGATTAATTGACATGGATGTGGATACATTTTTGGAAAAATTTCGAATTGTAGATGAAACCTGGGTTCATCACTTTGATTTAGAGCTACAACGTAGAGTACTGATGTGTAAAGTTCAAGTATTCAAATTCTCCACTTCTCGAACCTAGTCATAATTTAATATAAACTACGTTTCTGCAAATAACAACTTGCTCATAAAATTCATCAATAGTTTTTTCTGTATGACCCATAAATTTGGAAAAAACTTTAGCCTCACCCTTAGACAAATTGAGTATTTGCATCAGGGTTGCTGTATGTTTCCATAACTTATACTGAAAGTGGCTTTAGTTCGTTCTAATTTAATCATTTTACATAGTAATTTCATAGAAGCGTTCCCATTTAGCTTATTTGGAGTTTTAAAAATATATTCAGTATTTTCGTCGACAATATGTTCACCATGAAGTGTGACCAAGATTATTTTTTTAATACTTCAGTTATCAAAATATCCAATGTCCCAATGTGCTTCTTTGTACCTAAATACCTACTTATTACCTAAAATACACCTTTAATGAATGAGCAAATTGAGCTCATAAATTCCCCGCTATTGGAAGTTTTGGAATAGAAGACCCGACCCAAGTCCGAAATCAAGATCCATTGTGCTGTTGCCCAAGCAACTACAAATGTTTACAATATTAATTGCTTTTGAAAATGACATGTAAACTGTCGAAAGACGTATGAAGCACAACAAGTAAATAAATCTTGTTGAAATTGAGTCTATTATTATTATTATTATTAAACAAAGGCGGTGCTAAAGAAGGAATTATTTGTAATTATTATGGAGCTTTCACGGGTCTTGCAGGCCCGTAGTTTTGGTGTGAGGCAAGGCTAAGCGAGCGTGTGCTATGCACAACAGGGCCCGACTCTGTGGGTTACTGTGCATAACTGTACTTAACCTAATTGATGTACGGTGTATGCGTGTGGAGTCTTGTTACTTCTCTAGTGCGACCGCAACACGAGGAGTGCCATTAATTTGATCCCCAATGGCGAATAGAGACCGGAACCCAGTACAATTAGGGAACTAGAAAAATTTTCTGACATCTGGAGTGATTCGAACCGGGAAGCATTTGGACTGTCACATCCAAAACCTGAGTCTCTTACCACTGAGCAACCCCAGTCCTTAAAGAAGGGATTAGGGAAAGAAAAACCATAAGATGTGAAAGAGAACGCGTGCAAGGAGTCAAAAAACTGCAGATAAACTGTAGATAAATAAAAAATCAAAAATTACTACATTCGCAAAGGAAATATAAAATCAGCAATATTCAGAGAAACACATACACGAAATATATTTTGGGAAAAATATATATGAGAATTATGAAACCCGATTAGTACAGTAAGCAAACAGAAAATTTATATAATATGAATGAACATCAGAACAAGAGAATATGCAAGTCGAAGTGAGCTAAAAGAACGTTAAGTTGACAGAAAAAGGAGGAATTGGAAAATGCTTAGTAAAACGAAATAATAGTAAAGGCACAGGCGTTTACATAAATATTATTTTCTAAATTTGTAGTAAGACGAGGGAGATATGCAGAGATTAACAAATTTACGTAGAAGCGAAAATAAGATGCTAAAATTAAGCGCCGGAGAGGCGCGAAGATAAGCAAATCTGAAATCTGAAATAAAACTTGTTATGAAAACTTTAAAATTTTAAAATATTGCTCGTTTTCGTCAGGTCGCAACAAACCTTCTGCTTGCACAGGAGCCAAGAGGGAAGGTTCACAGAAAACGCTTACAGGAAGATAGTCTTGATTGTTCCAACGCACAATCTAAGTCAAAATAACTAGGGGCCACTCCGTTTCAACTAAACGAAAATCCCCTTGAAAGGGCCGAGATGCAATAGCTCTACGGAGAATCGAACCTATGTTAGTGTGCTGCGTCTCTCTTAATATTTTGTACAAAATATATCAAAAAGGGAAGTACACAAAAGTAACTACTCCTAAATTATTACACAACGGGTATATCATGTACATTAAATAAAAAGATGTTTCAGTTGCACGCCAAAATGTTCAAAGGGACGAAAACTGTTGCTCCAGCCGCTACTGACCGCGACATATCAGCTGATTTTATAAAACAAGTGCAGTTAGCTACTAAATTACCATAGAGTTAGAAATAGAGGGTTGCTTTATTTCTTGAACATACGGCTACTTCTATTTTCCAGAAATCGAAGAACTTTGTGAACATATAGGCACTGCGGACAATTGGCATTAGTAATGGTATATAGCAGTAGTTCTTTACTTTCTTCGACGATAAGGTTTAGGAACGCGCAAGAAGATTGAATTGTATTTGGTGGATCTCCCTGCGTGAAGGGAAGTGAGAATATGGTAATGCTAATTATTCTTGGAATAACGACAAATTATTGTTTTAAATCACCCAGAAATGATGAACGGAAATACACAACTTTTAATAAACAGCGAATATTTACGAGAACGTTAAAAGGGTAACAAGATTAATTTATTAATCCGTTGAAACGTATGAAAAACCACACGGCATTGCCACCTAAACAATTGACTCCTGCAAGTAAATCCAACATTATGTCGAGTTGTATTTATAGAATGCTTTAAACTTACAAGAAAAATTTCTAACCTCAACCCTATTTTCACCAATCACCAGGAGCTTCTACACGTCTTGGAGTTCTAGCATTGACTCCTTTTTTATTTTCTTAAATAAACTAGAAGATATCCGCTACTAATTCTAAGAACAAAATATCTATTTTCTATCTCTATTTATGAATTATAATTATGAAGAATCGTAAATAAATAAAAAGAAATTTGAACAGAATGACAGGGAGAGAGAGAGAGAATAAAACAAGGAGAGCATCCTAAGTGTATACATATAAATAATAAATATTTGGGGAGTATGGTAATATCAGTAAGGGCAGCGATTGCGAATGACACTGAGTGTAAGACAAAATACAGCAAAATGAAAAATGCGAGAAGGAGCAAAAGATAAATCAATAGGTAGAAAGAACACAATAAATAAAGGAGAACGAGAACGCGAAAGTGAGAGAGAGAGAACAGTAGACACATCGAAAGTGAAAGAAAAAGAGAAACGATCGAAACAGACTTAGAATGAAAGTGAAAAAAGAGCAAGATCTAAGAAAGAATGGGCTATTTCGACAGGAACATCAGATGGCTTGGAATAATTCCATAGTGTTGTAATTTAAATAATATTCTTTTGATTCTTTTTAGGTATATGTACGTAAATGTTCAACAAATACGTAACAAAAATCATTACAAACACAATAAAATAGAAAGAAGTATCCGTGACCCCCTGTCGATTCTGTACTGTGTTATGAACACCAGTGTTACCGATATTTTACTAACTATTATATCGTGTTTAATCAATAGTTTTCATGCTTTGATTAAATTGCTAGTACAAGGAAAACTTGGCGCTTTAATATGATGCGTTATTAGAAGGATAATCCAAGCTTATTCCTATGTGTGTGTGTGTGTGTGGGCGCATGATCGTGTAAATTAAGGTTATACAACAACTTTACGCAAATGCATGATATTCTCCGGTACAGCTATTTGGTACATTTCTCTATATCTCTAACTTATTAATTCTATGAGGCTAATAAGAAAAATGAACTAGCAATGTTGGAGGCAGTGAACGAGTATTCTCGTGCAAGTCAACCCAATCCAAGCAGAAATGTGGGTTTTAGTAAACCTTGAATTAAAAGAATTTTAATATCAAATGTTCATCATCATTTCTTTCACATTCAACTTTCCTTGGATCCATTTCCTTTTAAATTGTATATTGTTAACAATGAGACAAAATTCAATACAACAATACCAACATCCTACTTCTGTTCTTCCTACTGTAACTTCAGTAGTGGAAAAGCCAAAACGTCTTTTTTTACTATCATAATATTTAAGAAAGTTTAACTGTCACACATTTCAACATAGCGTATCCATTATTTCTTAAACAAAGTTATAATGTAGATTGTAGAGCATGGTGGTCCCACAGGATAAGCTACTTTAAAATATTATTTTTAACTTTTAGTAAAACGTAACTTACTTAAAGTAGTAGTTAATCGTTATTAGCTAAAAAAAAAGTTCGAAGCTAGGAAGCTTGAAGTTAAACTATTGGAGAGGGAGAACACACACAAGTGAGATAATTTCAAAAACATTTTGACATGAATTTCGATGTTTAACTAGTAAAAAATGCGTGCACCTAACATTATAATTTAAACAAACAGTTTATCGACACATGAATGTTTTATACCGGTTAAGACTTTTTTAAATAACATCTAACGCAAGGTTTCCTTAAGCCACTATGGATGTTGGTGCAGCAACAGAATTACTCCTGAAGTTACTTTATCGGCTGCTACCTTACATCTGACTTGTGCAATTTCACATAGAATTAGATGTGCAGTTGCTCCATACGTAATCCCCCGGGGTTGCCTTTGGAGGCGTTAAGTGAAGCCTTTGTAGCCGACGCAACAGGATTTAATATCCCTATGTTGCGTGTTGGCTAGTAGCGAAGCCGACATGGGACCCTTGCCCCAACTATTCATCAAGTAAACCACAAACGGAGCAGTCTACCTCTCAATTTCACCAAGGACTTTAACCGCTTAGTCCTAATTACTCTGTATTTGCAGAGATGTCCATACAAAGCCGTAATTAATAAGTTCTTAACAATACAAAGGGAAACTTTACACCTAAATACTAGCCTGGTGACCCTTGTCATGAAGGTGAGTACTTAAAGCGACAGAGGTAGGTATTTATTCGTTAATTACGGTGCAGAAAGAGAAGTATCTTACAAAAACAAAAATTTGTTTAGCCTCATAGAATTAATAATTTAGTGATATAGAGAAATGTACCAAAAAGCTGTACCGGGGATGTGTACTTGACATGTACTTGTGTAAAGTAGTTGTATAAGCTTAATTTACACGATCATGCGCCCACACACACACATATAGGTACACGCTTGGATTATGCTTCTAATACCCTATCATATTAAAGCGCCAAGTTTTCCTTATAATAGCAGTTTAATCAAAGCATGAAAACTATTTATTAAACACCATATAATAGTTAGTAAAATATCGGTAACACTGGTGTCCATAACGTTAATACAGAATCGATAGGAGATCACGAATACTTCTTTCTATTTTATTGTGCTTGTAATGATTTTTTGGAATTGTTCCAAGCCATCTGATGTTCCTATCGAAATAGTCCATTCTCTCCTTAGGTCTTGTTCTTTTTTTTTAGTTTCATTCTAAGTCTCTTTCCATCGTTTCTCTTTTTCTTTCACTTTCGATGTGTCTACTGTTCTCTCTCTCTCTCTCTCTCTCTCTCTTTCGCGTTCTCCTTCACCTTTATTTATTTTTTTGCTCTCTATCTATTAATATTTCTTTTGCTCCTTCTCGCCCTTTTCCATTTTCAATTATGTTCAAAGTTCCTTTTATTTACTTAGGATTCTTCTCATAAGTTCTTTATCAATTCCTCTTTTACCTTACGATGTAGAAGTTGCCATTCATACATTCGGAATTAATTGAAGGTGATGGGTCCCCTATGGACTTGCATCACGCTCCTCTCGCTCCCCTTAACTACATACGCTCTATCCATTTTCACTATTTGTGTTAGTTGTGTGTATGATGTTGTGTGTGGCCTTATTACTTCTCCTGGTCCTGGCCAGTGGTTAGGAGAAGCGCCGTTAATTGTAACCCAACGTCGAATGGTTACCAAGCTCGATATCGACTTTAGGAATTACAGAAATATTTCTCGCTATCTTAAGGTTCGAACCGAGGACTTCGCACTGCGAGCCTAGTCCTCTTACCACTGCGCTACTCGAGGTTGGTCTTCTCATAATAATAACTCATAAATAGATCATCTTACGCTAGCATTTATTATCCCAAAAGTTAGCACTGATATGTGTGTTATGTGCCAGTAATTTTAAAGTCATTTCTAGGAATTACTTCTGTTCTGAGAATTAGTAACGGATATCTTCTAGTTTATTTAAGGAACTAAAAAAGAAGTCGAGGCTAGAACCCCAAGACGTGTAGACGTTCCTGGCGATTAGTGAAAATAGGCTTGGGGTAAATTTTTCTTGTAATTTTAAAGTTTACCGTTCCCTATAAAACCAACACGACATAAAGTTGGATTTACTTACAGGAGTTAATATACTCAGTGACATGGAACTAGCAACACCAAGAAGGGGCAGGAATTTTTTGACCAAACTTGGCAAAAACGTTTAACTACTAAAACGTAGCAATTGATTAAAATTTTAAAGAAAAAGAACAAAATAAAAACATATTTTTTATTAATAATGGGTTGGTCCCCCCCTATTGGTTACTCCCCCACTCTTAGTGGCATCGATTCTAGCAGATAGTCGATTTCCTCTTGAGGTATTGTGTCCCAAGCTGTAGAGCTCGCAGCGTCTGCGGAGGATACAGCAAGTTCCTCACTCTTCTCCCCATAATGATCATAAAGATCGGGAGATCAAGGTGACCATTGCAAGAGATTGACATTATCCTCTGATTCTGCGGTAAATCGTTCGAGGGGTTACAGGACGACCTTCATTAGCTAACCATTGATCGGCAATTGATCTGGTACTGGAGAATCGGGCTCTTGTTGCCATAAGTCGAAGATGGCGGTCCTGCATCTCATTTGTTCTTCTTCGCCCCCGGTTCCTCTTCTGCGACGTTCAGACCCTAACTAGTCCATGTCTGATAGCAGCGCATGATGGTGGATTGGTTCCGGTTAGGGCGATTTGCAATTTCTCTGAACGAAAAACCACCTTCACGCAAACCAACAATACGACCCCTGTCGAATTCGCTTAATTGGCGGTAATTTCCACGTTGGCGCACTCTAGGCATGATCACACCCTCAAAACAAACGATCGAAAGCGAAAACAATAAAGAACTGAACAAAATCTCGCAAAACATACACCTGATGAAATTGTTAGAAAAAACTGAAAGAACTGTTAGATAAGCCATTATCACTTTATCCATATGAAAGGAGTTTTAATCAATTGCTACCTCTTAATAGTTAAACGTTTCTGTCAAGTTTGGTCAAAAAATTCCTACACCTTCTTGGTGTTGCGATTTCCTTGTCACTGAGTATAGTTTAGCTTATAATACCGTGTAGTTTCTCGTAGGTTTAAACGGATTAATAAATTAATCTTGTTACACCTTCAACGTTCCCGTAAAGATTCGCTGTTTAATAAAGCGGTTTCCTTCTGTTCGTCATTTCAGGGTGATTTAAAACAATAATTGGTCGTTATTTCAGAAAAAAATTTCTTGTCGTTGCCGTTACCGTCTCCTCACTTCCCTTCACGCAGGAAGATCCACTAAATACAGTGCAATCTTCTAGCGCGTTCCTAAACTTTATCGTAGAAGAAAGTAAAGGACTGCCAATATATACAATTGTTAGTGGAAATTGTCCGCAATACTTATTTGTTCAGAAAGTTCTTCGATTTGTGGGAAGTAGAAATAGCCGTATAATTATATGGTAAGTTAGTAACTAACTGTACCTACTTGTTTTGTAAACTCGGCTGATATGCCGTAGTCAGTAGCGGCTGGAGCAACAGATTCCGTCTCTTTAAACATTTTGGCGTGTAACTGCATACATCATTTTATTTAATGTAAATGATTATTACCCTTTGTGTAATAATTTATAACTAGTGACCATTTCAAGGGATTTTCGTTTAGCTGTGAAAGAGTGGTCCCTAGTTATTTTGACTTACCGTGTGCGTTGGAACAATCAAGACTTTCTTCCTGTAAGCGTTTTCTGCGAACCTTCCCTCCCCCTTGTGCAAGCAGAAGGGCCTTTTACATGAGTTTGTTGCTGACGAAAACGAGCATTATTTAAAAATATATACGTGCCTGTTTTCATAACAAGTTTTGTTTCAGATTTCAGGTTTGCTTATCTTCGCGCCTCTCCGGCGCTTAATTTTAGCGTCTTATTTTCGTTTCTTGCGTAAATTTATTTATCTCTGCATATCTCCCTCGTCTCACTACAAATTTAGAAAGAAATATTTATATAAACGCCTGTGCCTTTACTATTATTTCGTTTTACTAAGCATATTCCAATTCCTTCTTTTTCTGTTAACTTAACGTTCTTTTAGTTCACTTCGTCTTGCATATTTTCTTGTTCTGATGTTCATTCATATAATAAAAATTTGCTATTTGCTTACTGTCCTAATCGGGTTTCTTAATTCTCACATATTTTTTCAAAAATATATTTCGTGTTTGTGTTTCTCTGAATATTGGTGATTTTATATTTCCTTTGCGAATGTAGTAATTTTTGATTTTTTATTTATATCCAGTTTATCTTCAGTTTTTTGTCTCCTTGCAGGCATTTCCTTCCACATCTTATGTCCTTGGTTCTGGTCTCTATTCGCCATTAGGGATCAAATTAATGGAACTGCTGGTGTTTCGGTCGCACTAGAGAAGTAACAAGACTCCACACGCATACACCTTACATCAATTATGTTAAGTACAGTTACGCATCAGCACAGTAACCCACAGAGTCGGACCCTGTTGTGCATAGCACACGCTCGCTTAGTCTTGCCTCACACCAAAGCTACGGGTCTACAAGGCCCGTGAAAGCTCCATAATAATTACAAATAATTCCTTCTTTAGTACCGCCTTTGTTTAATAATAATAATAATAGACTCAATTTCAACAAGATTTATTTACTTTCTGTGCTTCATACGTCTTTCGACAGTTTACATGTCATTTTCAAAAGCAATTAATATTGTAAACATTTGTAGCTAGGGCAACAGCAAACTGGATTTTGTATTCGGGCTTGGCTCTGCTTTTCTATTCCAAAACTTCCAATAGCGGGGAATCTATGAGCTCAATTTGCTCATTCATTAAAAGTGTATTTTTTGAAGGGTGTTTATGAATTTGGAAGGTCTCTAATACATCCAATTTGCGTTTATCATCATAGAAGTGTAAAAATGTTATAATATTATTTGAAGTCAATGCATGATTGTATTCTAATAAGTGTTTAGCGTAGTTAGATTTGTTTGAGTGTTTGTATTTGTATGAGCGTATGTGTTCCATATATCTGGCATGAAAATTTGTAATTGTTTGACCTATATATAAATAATTACACTGTGAATAGTTTAATTTATTAATACCTCAATTCAACTAATCGTTACTTTTATCTTTTGCGTTGAATAAGGTGCTGAAAGCGTTTCTTGTTGTTTTATAAATTACCTTATGTATTTTTGTTTTTATTATAATTTTAACAATTTTCTCCGATATATCCACCGAAATATAGAATTGAAAAATATCTCACATTTTCAAAGTGGTCTTCTGAATATATTTTTTGAAATTATAACCGTTCTTTTTGACTAGTGTGTCAATCATTTTTGTGTTGTATCTATTAATATGTGCAATTTGTTTGATACTCGAAATCTCTTGGGTGTAATCAATGTTATTTAGACGAATTAATAGTGCTTTGTGTTTCAAGGACCTATAAAGTGTCAAATGGCATCGTGGTCAATTGCATCCCATTCTTGGACTACTGCTGCACTTAGCTCTTGCAAATTGTTAGGAGCGGGAATTCGGGCTCGAACTTTCCGACCATGTCCCAAACATGTTCGAGTGGGCGGGACTCTTGACCGGCCAAATCATTCGGTGAATTCTAACTTCATTTAAATATCCATCCACGATTCGAGCAACGCAAGGGCGGGCATTGCCATGCATTAGCATGAAATTTTCACCAATAAATGGGGCGAAAGGCACAACATATATGGTTTTAAGATGCCCCTAATGTATCTGTCTGCAGTCATAGCTCCTCCATTTACCAGAACCAATTCGGTGCGGGTTTCCATACTGATACCGCCCCACACCATGATTGAACCACCACCAAAACTAATTCTAGACACAATATTGCATTGGGCAAACCTCTCACCAGTCCGTCGCCAAACTCTGTGACGGCCATTTGTAGATCTCAGACAAAACCTCGACTCCTCAGTAAACAGAATATGGTCCCATTCCTCAACCCCCCAATTTTGACGTTCATGGACAAAGTTGAACCATTACACTCGGTGTTCCCTGGTCAATTGTGGGCCACTTGCCGGTTTTTTTTTTGTACGCAAGCCGTGTTTCCGTAATCTTCTTCTTACGGTTCTCTCAATAACTACTACACTACGTACCTCCTCCAACTCATTCCGCGCACTAACTGCATTGGTGTCCCTGTGTCTCAGGACTGTGAAGGTGAGAAAATGGTCGTCTTAAGCAGTTGTACGCCTTTTTCTGCCTGAACCTCGGCGTCTAGCATAGCCTCCAGTTTCACGAAATCGTTCTACAGCTTTTTGAACAGCACATCTTGTGCAACCTAGAAACCGAGCTACGTAGTACTGCAAGCGTCCATCTTGAATTAAAGCAATAGCTCTGGCAGTATACGGTTGGATTCAAAACCATGTTTAAGTTCTATGAACCCTACTTGAACTATATTAAACATGATTCCGAACAATACTGTACACAATGTGAGAACAACAAAAGACCAGATTCGTAGTGGGTATGGATGTATTAATTTTTTTTCCTCCTAATCTATTAACCGTTAAGCTACGGTGTTATTTTCGCCAGCGTAAATTACGGCGTGGGGTAACCGACCGAACCCAATATTTTTTTAGCAAATAAGAAAAAATTTGGGTTAAAGTTGGTAGATAATATTATAATGAAGCTTATCTATGCAGTAATTCATATTTTATTTATTAAATGAACATTAATAAAATAGTTGTAGCATATTAAAATACTAAAAGTAAAAAACACTCTCCTTTCGCCTCGTTAGTCCTGGTGGTCTACGCAGGACGTATTTTTGATGATTTGCTCCCGTCGATGGACATTACAAACAAACATTTTTCAAATGGTACATCTCATTTGGGCTTTTTTGTTCGCAGACCTTAGCAAAGACGGCTTCCGCGCTTCAATTGCGGTCGGTCCTGTTAAGGTTCATTAGGGTTAATATTCACTCCAGAGGCTTGAATAGTTCTAAGTATGTGCGGATTCTTATGCAACAGTGGTATTCGTGATTTCATATTTTCAAGTTCTTATCAGCATTATGTACCCCACCCTTAGTGACATTATAATCCTTAATCATTATTGGCTTCTGTTGTTCTCCCTCAGAAATTTCTGTAGTATCATGGCGTGAACCATTTGTCCCTTTGCTGACCATACTTTACCAGACTTAGCCTAATATTTTCCACCTACAGATTGTTCTAGTTTCTCAGAAACATCTATGTTTTCATAGTCATCAGGGAGGTAATGCAAATTCACGATTATCTTCCAACTTCGAAACATGACTTTCCTCAACAGCCATATAATTGGGATCTTCAATATTTTCGTTTGTATCGGACTCCACAAAATCGTCATCTAAATTCATTAAAGCTTCTTCCTTAAGTTGCGCCTTAGTAAGTGGACGCTTCAACAATATTCAAACCACAGCACACGATAAAGGATAATGGTCCACAATCAAATTCTACACAGCTATTAACATGTAATTGACTCGTAGAATCACTTTATAATGCAGCACATTAATTTTGGTGACACGATACTTATTTGCAAAGTGAATACTTTCATTACCGACATCAAAAACAGCTGACTATTGACCTCAGTTACCCGTCCATGTCGTAACGTAGACTACGGCATGGGGTAACACGCGGACCCCAAAGCGACTTTTGGGTTCTAATATGAACAATAGACAGATATTTATCGAAAAAAAAACCCGTTATCATATGGGTAACTGAACAAAAATCAAGTAGCTAGAAGGCTAAAATTTAAGAAATTTTTTTGGAAAGTTATGGAACAAAATCATTTCTGGGGTCGCCGAGTTACGCACGCCGTAGTTTAAAGGTTAAGGTAACAATACAGTTATTTAATGTTTGTTTTAGTTTGTTGTGAAATGTTTTCGTGGGATCTCTATTTAAGATTTCTAAATTTTAAGTCGATGTGATCGCCATGTAAAATAATCTATTATTATTATTAAAATATAAATATAAATTTCAACGAAGTAAAGCAAAAACCAATTAACAAATATTACTTATATATTAAAATTGCACTCCCCCCCGCCAAACGCACCACCGAACATGCTCACCGTTATTCTATTATCCTTTGCTTTACTATTTATTTTCATAGATATGCATTTCTATTTAACGTTTTTCTAAGAAACTTACTGATTTTTTGTTGTCAATTCCTCTATCGTTCTAGGAACAATTTCTTTCGGAATGCACCAAGGCTCTAAGCCCAATATCTTTCGGAATACAGTAATATATTGATAATAATTCATAACAATATCATCCACAATTTCAGCAAATTTTAAAAATATGAGTAAGTAGATTTCGATGCTCTATATTGTGGGCGAATAAAATAATTCGACAAATATTTTAAAATGTTAGATGTTTTACCAAAAATATAGAGGCTGTTTAACAATCATGATTCTTTATCTCTATCATTTCTAATGTGGTTTCTAGATCTTGATATAGTTCATATTTAATAAATACCTCTCTATCTACATACATGTAGATTCCCAATTAAAATACCTTACCCCACACTTGGCGATGTGGATATTGGATGCGTATTATTGAACTTATTTAGCATTGGGCGTTGTAGTCTTTAGGAGAAGTGATCTCGACTCCTAACACCAATGCATACTTTCTTGTTTACTACAAAACAACACGTTTTCAGCGATATTTTACATATTTTTCCGCTATTGTAGATTACACCTCATAATTTTGCAGTATCTTGTATGCACCCGGCTGAGGTAATTTCTAATAATAATTCCCATTACAAAACGACCTAAAGTGTTGTACAACAAACTAGTATTAAGGTTAAGTACAACAAATCCCTAACGCTGTTGAGAATAACCGAGTAAATTACTTGTTCAGAGCAGGATAAACAAATGACTAAGTTTACCGAATATTCTATCTACTAAGTAAGTACTAGATGAAGTGCTGTAAGGTAATTGTTACAAGCACCTGAGTAACTCAAGCAGGTGCGATTGTTTCGGCTTACATTGCTGAGTGTCTCTTTTTGTTCGAAGGTTATTGCAAATGTTAGTTATGGAAGTACTCAATTATCCGCGGTTATATTTTAACGAGGCAGCAGTAGATTTATAATGTCGCAATCTAATTTATATGGGATTGTAAAAGGGCAGATCCGCCACTTTAATTTTATTTCAAGTGAAGATATTAAATGCACTTTCCGGAATTTAGTTGTTTAAGAAATCTCCTGTCGTTGTTCCAGGTACGAGTCAGCATCGAAGTATAAAACACCGTAACGAGAGAGAAAAACCCAGAATCCTTTAGAAATAATTTATCCACTAATAATATCCCGATCCAAGGCAGACAACCCGCCATTAATTTAATCTAAGGGACAGCCTGCAGTAGCCCCATTTTACGGGATAGGGCAAATTTAATACCTTAATGGAATCAAATTATACAGTTACGATAATGAAGTGTACTTGAGCTGCAGCGGGTCTGGGTTATTATTTTTATTAAATATAATACGGTTAGTGTACTTAAGTTATATTATTTTAAGTATTTGATCCAAAATTGTTGATATGAAATATAGACTTCTCGTTGTAGTTTGTTGCAAAACTAGTCGTTGAAGAAAACCAAATCGACATAAATAATATAAATATAGCTTATAATAGCTCATATTTTAATAAATCTATGACCTCTGCAGTAGACGAAGCGAAATTGGATATTCTAGCCATAATCGAAACAAAAAGGATAGGAGACGAATGTGTGTAATTAGGACACATCGTGATTGACGGCGGGATTGAGATGATCATATGGGAACAATCGAGAGTAGCCTGTATAAGAAGCAAAGACAATGTCAGAGGGATAAGAGAAGGGAGCAGATAGAGGACAGACAGAATTTTTAGATTAGAATTTGGAAGAAGAGGACATTTCAGCTTTTTAATAACTTACGGTCTAAACGAAGGAGTGAAAAGACGTAGAAGGGTTATGGAACGCCGTGCAGGGAAAAGTGCAACGAAAGGGGAAATTTGTAGTTATCGGAAATTTTAATGTTAAAGTCGAAAACTGCTCAATTAAATCTGAAGAAACCGTGGGGAAATTTAGTGAAAGTGCTAAAAATTAAAATGGGCAAAAATCAGTTTTCTGTATCTTAAATGACATGGTAGTTGTTAATACATGGTTGCAAAATAAGGACATCCATAAATATACAAGGGAAGTTTCAAGTATTAAACAACGATCAATAACTAACCTAGTAGTGGTACAAAAAATGGAAGACATACGAGTGAGCAAACGGTATGTCCTAGCCGGCGACCATTATCAGGTAGCGATGGATAAGAAAAATAGTAGTGAAAGAACCACAAGGAAAGACAAAGGAAAAATAAGATTCTAAAATGTACAAATGGTGCAGTGTTCAAACTTTAAGAAGAACTAATTAGGATAAGCTATAAGCTAAGTCTATGACGTCCTAGCTAAAACATATAACAATCGAAAAAAGAGAAAAATCTAAATTGTGGCAAATAACTTGATAGGAAACTTTTGTTAGAAACTTTTTTTCGTAAAGTTATTATTTAAGGCTGTAGCATCGATGTTCCTTACTTTTTATTCCCGCTGTATATATCGCTGTGAGACCGGGAATAAATTGTACATACACATAAATTGTATTCAATGTGGCAATAATATATTGAAGTATAAATAAACTACCTCCTCAGCACAACTTAAAATCGAGACTCTTAATTAAATAAATTCTCAGGGTAATTTTTAATCTGTTCAGGTTGAAAGTAATTGAGTATCGCAAGCTTTGAATCCTCAAATTTAGACATGCAGGAAGCTGACAAGGGAAGGTCCAAAATTATATCAAAATAATTAATAATCGAATCAACATAATTTAGTGACATTCTAACCTTAGTTCTGGTTTATTACATGAAGTAATGCATTTTTCGCATAACTGCATCTTTGCCATTCCGCGTTAACAGAAAGCTCCAACCTCTGCCTGCTGCCTCTTCGTAAATTTCTATGGTACTCAGCAAGACTTGTGTAGATTTTTAAATATGAATTTCATTCGCCTTGTAATCTCTTGGATCTTTGAATCTTTGTAGCACAGGTAAGATGAACGTAGAACCCACTTGTAGTAGAATTTAATTATCGTAGCCGTTCAATTTGATTTGTGATGTTTTAGGTTAGGTTCATTGACCTCCAAACATTGATCGGAATTATTATCAGGATATATCGATGATTATACATCAATAATTATTAAATCGAAGTACTTTATTTTTTCTTTACTGCAGCACTGTTCTTCTGAATAACTTATTAAGTAAAGCACGCACATTTTGATTAACTTCTTATTTAATGACAATACTTTGACTGTTATAATATTCAGTTGTTATACACGAAATTATACAATTTCACATGGAGAACAAGCAGCGGTTCCCCCCGAATTAAAGTTAGAAGTGACGCTATTTTTCGAAATTTTGTTTATATAGTCAGCTGTAAACAAAGTTTCGTAACCACAGTAATATTCAAAAATAATTAAAAATTCTTAACAGTAAAGAATCTGCAATGAAACATCCAAATCTCTCTGACCAATCAGATTACAGGAAACAGCGACAACAATTTCTAGCAACAAATCCTTGAATACTAAATATTTCAGTAATAAATCATTTTACAGCAAAACTAATTGCATATTCCCAATCTGCATCAAAAATGAATCTACAGACTTCAAACATGACTTATTTATGATGAAAATTAACCTAACAAACATTTACAATAATTATAGTTCATCAATAAACAATTAAATTAACTATTAAAATTAAAGAAATCATTATGAAATTATTCTAAAAATATTAAGTCAACATTTACAATACATTACCCAATCAAACCACTTTAATGTAAGATATTTTATACATTTATGTTTGTAAATCCACTTTTAACACATATATATACAGGGTGTCCAAAATGTGATGGTATACCATTGCTATCTCGGAAACGGTTATAGATGGAATAGGGCATCAAATGTTCAAAAGTTGCGTAATTACATGGCTTTTAATATGACATTTGAAGATTGCAAAAAAAATCAGCGGTTCTCAAAATATTTAAAAAAAACTGAAAATTGGTCAAAATTTAAAATCGCTATAACTTTTTTATTTAAAGTAATTTTAAAAAACTGAAAGGTTTACATGAAAACATAGACAATTACCTACATTTTCATCCAATCTGTGTATTTTTACGCCTACTACATTTTGAGATATGGCTACTATCTTTTGTTTTTCCTATGACCGCCATATTGGATTTTTGCATCGAAGCATTGGAAAAAAATCAAGGAATTCAACCATGTATCATACATGGTACTTTAGCTAAAAATAAACCCATAAAATCTACTTTTTATTATTAACACACTAACTGTCAAGTTGCCATGAAATGAAACAATTGACTATCCAATCTAATCCAAATTACTCTTACGCTTGTCAACCAAGGTGTTGAATAATTTCCATAAAGTGTATGAAAATGAAGTATTCTAATGAAGAAAAAGTCGATATGCTTTTTGTGTATGCAAGAGCATTTCGCAATGCAAGAAATGCTGCTGAAAGATACGCGGACTTGTATCCTGAAAGACAGGTTCCTGATACCAGAATATTTGCACGGTTAGAAAAAAATTTGCGAGAATTGGGAAAGTTTGAAAAACGGAAAAAAAGAAAATTAACTGTTACAGCAGAAGGAGGTGAAGAGGAAACTAATGTCTTGGGTAATAGCATTTTATAAATAAAATTTGTTTAAATTTACCTTATAATATTTATTTTAGGCTACGTGCATTTTAAAAATTTTAATCAAAATGAGGTTTCTCTGAGGGAAATCGAAAAAGAAACAGGTGTCAAAAAAATGTCGGCAAGAAAAATATTGAAAAGGCATAAGTACAGACATTATTGCTACAGAAAAGTACAACATTTGAGGCCCTTGGACTACAACAAGAGAAACATTTTTTGCCGGTGGTTATTGAGAAAAAAAAGACAGGATGCAAACATTCTCAAAAAAATTCTGTGGAGCGATGAAGGCAGATTCTGCAATAACGGCTGGTTTAACAGAAACATCCACTATCGTTGGACCCAAGAAAATGAACATTTACACCGCGAAACTGCATTTCAGGAGAGGTTTGGTGTAAATGTTTGGCTCGGGGTATTGGACTCAAGTGTAGTGGGCCCTATCTTTTTTGAGGAGCATTTAACAGGGGAAAGGTATTTGGATATGCTGAGAAATACGTTACAAGATCTCTTGGATGACCTTCCCCTAAGTGTCTTAAACAATTTCACATACTTTCAACAGGATGGTGCACCAGCACATCGGGATAGGCGTGTTACGGAATTTTTAAATACTTTTAAACCCAATTGTTGGATTGGTAATAATGGACCCATAAATTGGCCGGCCAGGTCTCCAGACATAACCCCTATGGATTTTTCCATATGGGGAATTATTAAACATAATGTTTATAAGACAACGCCCCGTGATGTAAATGATTTAAAACTAAAAATTAGGGAGGCGTGTAATAAAATTACACCGACCGTTTTGAAAAATATTCAAAAAAATTTGACCATGAGAGCACACAGATGTATATTAAACAATGGTGGTCATTTTGAACATTTGTTGTAGTTAATTTGTTGATTTTTTAATTGTTTACGTTTTTGTTGATTTTGATATTTTTTATACTTTTCGTTGTTTATTATTTTATTGTTTCATTTCATGGCAACTTTATAGTTAATGTGTTAATAATAAAAAGTTGATTTTATGGGTTTATTTTTAGCTAAAGTACCATGTATGATACATGGTTGAATTCGTTAATTTTTTTCCTATTCTTCCATGCAAAAATCCAATATGGCGGCCATATGAAAAACAAAAGATAGTAGCCGTATCTCAAAATCTAGTAGGCGTAAAAATGCACAGATTGGATGAAAATGTAGGTAATTGTGTAGGTTATCATGTAAACTTTTCAGTTTTTTAAAATTCCTTTAAATAAAAAAGTTATAGCGATTTTAAATTTTGACCAATTTTCAGTTTTTTTCAAATATTTTGAGAACCGCTGATTTTCTTTGCAATCTCCAGATGTCATATTAAAAGACATGTAATTACGCAACTTTTGAACATCTGATGCCCTATTCCATCTATAAGCGTTTCCGAGATAGCAATGGTATACCATCAAATTTTGGACACCCTGTATATTAATAAACCAATTATCAAAATATTGTTGCTGACGAAATCGTTACTCCAAGTTGTCCTGACTATCAGGTCAACTGCATTAAAGCATATTTTCACCTAAGGAATTGTAATAATATTATATATTGAGATGAATGATAGTGACTGATAATAAATAAATAAATGAAATTATAATTTTAAATTTGTTTAAACAATTTTCTTTTAATAACATAACACTTCATATGTATCTTTAGATGTTATGAAATACAATTTTTACATTGGGCGCCAGGCTAAATATGAAATAGCCGATATAAGTTTATTCAATATATACCAAATTAATACCACGGTCGTTAGCTCGGTACAGCATAAAAATCACCTCAGTTAGTCGGTTCTGAATGGGCTAAATTTACTTACTGCGCATGACATACATTGGTTAAAATGAATTTCTTTAACTGTCTTGTTCTCATGTATTCACAATCAGCTTGTGCTAAATGAATAGTTTTTCTATGTAAACCAAAACACTTTTAAATCATTCGCAAAGGTAACAATTGAAGTTCACAGGTACGTGTACATATCCTTCTTATTGTTATTATTAAAATCGTACCTTATTGGTAATTCGCTTGACTTACTTTGGTAGTTCTAGGAGTAACAGCAGTCGAAGTTTTTCAAAGACGCACCCCAGGGAAGCAGTCCTTGAAGTCTCAGGAAAATTTTTCTACAGGATACTTATTTTTAAGGATAGATCTTCACAGGTAAGTTGTTTATTTACGTAGATATACAAACACTTAGTCATATGACATTAAAACTTTTATTATTTATCAGCAATAGCGTTTTAAAACTAATTTTACGGTTTATTTTACAAAAGCACCAAAAATTTTTCGTTCATTCTTCTTTTTTATTTTATAAACATTAATAATAAATAAAATCTCTATAGATACAATGCATATAGACCAGAATTTGCAAGCAAGTAACTTTGATTTTAAGATTAATTTTTAAATATAAATTAATTATAAAGTTGTTAATATATTTCTGACGCCACTTTTAACACATAATTTGATTTCAGAAACACAATCTGCACTTCTCAAAGTTCTATTTTTCATCCATTTCAGATCTCCAAACTGCCACAAAAAAAATAAATCCTTCCGGACAGCTTCAATTAATTTCATTTATGGTCATTAATGAATTAAAATCCTAGAGCTGGACCTGAATTCCATTTATAGGCAAGTCATGTCACCTTTTATAATATTTTGTTGTGTTGGTTACTTTTTATAAAGAAGATTTTAAATATAATTCACTCTTTGTGTACAGGACACCATAGCATATGCCTCAACTGTAATTTCAATCGAACAAGAAACAACTCTGCTTTTATGAGAATCTAAAGAAACCTTCCACAAAAGAAACAACCCCCAAGATGTGATTTAATATGCATGTATCTTTCATTTATACAAAAATAATTAATTACGCTACGTAAATAAAACCATCTCATATTTGCCCCCTTTGAAATTAAATTAAAACAATGTTCCACAATAATAACTTCACATAATAGTTCAAAACGAATTAAAAAAATATTGTTTTAATTAAATTTCAAAAAAAAAAATTCATTGATGTCAAATCTGACATATGACGTATAACCTCAAAAAAAAAGTCATTTGCAAACTGTCTAAACTATCATAACCTCAAAAAATGTTATGCTTGTTAACATACTTCAAAAATTAAATCGAAGAAACTTTGCTAACTTAAAATACGGAATTAATTAATTTAATATTTTTTTTTAAACAAAATATAACTATATACTCTAATTGTCCTTTAAATATAAACAACAATACAGTCTATCTATGCACAAACAATAAAATTAATTACTTTGGTATGGGAAAATTGCTGATATGTGGAATCTTCCCCTAATCTGGTCTTTATCCATATGTTTTACCTCATATGTATTGCCATCATTGAATACTTTACATATTATATAAGGCCCCTCATATGCTAGTTGTAATTTGGCACATATTTGATCTGGCCTATTTGCCACTTTTAAATTCTTAATTATAACCAAATCATTTATTTTGGACTGTGTTCTTTTCTTGATCTTTTTATTTTGTCTTTCTTCATATTTTTCATTTCTCTTCTTAATCTTTCTTCTTGCCTCTTCTAATAGTTCCACTACGTCTTGATTCTCTTCTAATTCTCTCCAAGGTCTTTCAGGTGTTATTCCTTTACTCAGGGTAACTGGACAAACCTCTGTTACTGTATTTGGTACATTATTTATCTTCTTTATAATAATTTTATTCTTCAACATATAATTGGTTTCCACTTAATTTTCTTCTTTATTCTCGTACATAACTGGATAACTTTTATAATTCAAAGACTTATCATCTTTCATCTTAACATATTTTCTCGACAGTTCATAAAATTCTGATTCCTAATCCGTAGAATAATTAAATATCTTTCATTTAATCATGGGCCTTCGTTTATATATGTTAGCAAATATTTAATGCATCCCGCGACTCTGAAGGCCTTCGCGTCACGAAAATGGACGAAGCAACGATCTACAACTTTCGTTAAAACGTGAATTCTTACAACGCAGTATCAAACCCCTATTGGAGTACCCTGTATATCTGTTGTACGCAAAATTCGAATTTGTAATTTTACAATCGTATTTGCTAGGTACTCTTAATCCCCAAGTAGATCCCAATGACACAAAAGTTGACACAAAGGTTGACCCCAATCAATTAATAAAATTAATTCCTAAATAAATATCACGAAATCGTGAACAATAAGACAAGGTTATACAGTTTTTGAAAATTGCACTTCCCTTGATCCGCTGCAATCACCTCGCCCATACACCAGTGATAGATCCAGGTGTCCACTCGGTTCGGAAAAACCCCACAAGGTTGCTCGACTAGGACAGCTTGTCAATTTTCGCACTACGTATGAATATAGAGTTTTCTACTGCGTCTTAATTTCTGGAAGTCCCGATGTACGACTTTTTGCCTATTTAAATTTTATTTGAGATTAGGAATAAGTTCTGGAGATTACGATAAGACAATGATTTCTGGCTATAACAAACTCACCAGTTGATGGACTCTGGCATATCCCAAAACAGATCTTCTTTATTGGAGTAAATTCTATATTGGAAATTAATTTCCTGGAGAATTTTTTCCCTACAACTATGGGAAAAGCTCCTTTGTGAAGTGATGCTCAAAGCGGAAAACTAATTCCCAATCGCCAAACGATTTCAATAAAAATTCACTATTCACAATAAACGTCCGGCAAGGTTGACAATGTTTAACCCACTGAGTTAATTACGGGAAACTGCCTTTTAGAATCTCCTATCCCCCCAAAATTTTAAACTCAAAACCGTACTGCGTCGGCTTGCCTGAACGAACTTCGAAATAATAACTTTCCTATATATGTAAAACGGGTTGACTGTTGTTAGGCGCGGAGAACATTACAATTCTTCCGACCTTTCTCGAATCCAGGACTTGACAGCTGCCTTCACCTCATGGTCGGAGGTGTAATGATTACCCTTCAGGTCTCTCTTGAGTAAAGGAAAAAAATAAAAATCGCAAGGCGCAAGATCGGGGGAATAAGTAGGGTGTGGAATCGGTTCAAACTTCAGGATTCGCAGAGCCTCTCCAGTTGCGCGCGAGGTGTGCGGACGAGCGTTGTCATGTTGCAAAATTATTGGCGCCAGGCTGCCTCTAACACGACAAACTCGACGTCGGAGGTGTTTTAGAGTCTGTATGTACTGAGAAGAATTTGCCGTTGCTCCTCGTTCCAGAAAATCGGTCACATAAACTCGGTGAGCATCCCAAAACACAGTTAAAAGAAGTTTTTTAGCGGATGGTTGTGTTTTGAACTTTTTCGCCTGAGGAGAAGACGGATGTCGATATTCAGCGCTATGTCTTTTCTCTTCCGGGTCGTAATGATGAACCCATGACTCGTCCCCCTTCACAATAGACAAAGGAAAGTCGTCTCCTTCGTCAAGGTAGCGCTGCAAAAGTTGCTTGCAGCGTTCCAATCGACACTGTTTGTTCTCGTCTGTGAGGCGGCGTTATCCATCGTGCACAGATTTTACGGTATCCCAATTGTTCAATAATGAAGCCTACACGTTTCTTGGATATTCCAATATGGTTTGAGATACGCCTTTGAGTGATTCGGCGGTCATTTTGAATCAAATCGTCGACGAGTTTGCGATGTTTATCATCTGTGGTAGTGATCGGACGTCCGCTGCGTGTTTCATCAACAATTAAGGCTTTTCCAGGCTCGCAACCACGAAATTTTATTACCCATCGATTTACAGTAGACCTATCAACAGCATCGTCACCATAAACAGCCTTTAAACGACGGTGAATCTCCGTAGGAGTCAGCTTTTCAGCAGTTTAAAATTCGGTAACAGCACGCTGTTTAACTCGCGTTGAGATAGCTCTAGAATACGTCTCCATACTTCCGCTTCTCGAAATACACTGGATGAATCATGAACGCAACTACCTCAAACCTGCGCATGCGTATTGAGGGGGAATGTTACTTCCACATGCCACCTGGCGCGCTTCTGAAGGTCATTTCGTTCGCGCTCTACAAGCATGTGTGCATTAGTTTTCAGCCTACCCTCGTAACATGAACGCTACTATATTTATACAACGTATAATTATATTTATTTTAATTGTATTTGTTTATTTTATTCGGTGATTCAGTGGTTCTGTTCAACTTGCTTGTTATTATTTCTAGTGCAACTCATGCTGCATAGAAGATTGTGATTACAGGAATCATTTTACTTCCCAAAATATGGTGTTCTCTGATTGCTACAAGATACTACACTATAATCACTATTACTATCAGCCTATTTCATTCTACTGCAGGACGTAGGCCTTCCCCAAACTCTTTTACTCCTCTCGATTCTGGGCTACAGTCATCCATTTATTTCCCCCATCTTCGTGATGTCGTCCCTCCATCTCATCTTCGGTCGACCGCTGCTTCTTTTTCCGATCCTTGGTCTCCAATCTAATATTTTTTTGGTTCATCTATTATCTGTAATCCTTGCCAAGGGACCAGCCCAATTCCGCCTTAATTGTGATGCTCTCTCTTTCATCTTCGTTTGCTGTCCTATCCATTCATTCCGTTTGTGGTATGTCAAGGTTATATTTAGTATTTGCATTTTCACAGCGCGTTGGGTTACTTTAAGTTTTCTGCCGTTCCTTTTTGTTGAGCTCCTTGTTTCTGAACCGTAGGTTAAGACTGGACGGATGCATTTGTTGAACCCTTTCTTTTTAAGTGTGGGCGGTATATTGGATTTCAGTATATATTTTAGTCTGCTAAATGCGCCCCAACCTAGTTTTGTTCTTCGGGTAATTTCCCTAAGTTGCCGTAGGTGTGCGTAACAATTTATTTATTTCTAACGGTTTGGATTACAATATGATACGGATATCGTTATCGTCTTTCCTGTTTGACATAATTTTTGTTTTTGATAGACACTACAAAACGACGCAATATTTTACGATAAAATAGTCAAAATAGCCCAAAACTAAATGAAACTCATACTACAAACGTCTTAGAAATGCTCCAAAAAAATACAATAACATGTACGGCTGACTACTTAAACAAGCACCACATTTTTGCATCCGTTTCACATTTTCATTTTCATGCTAGAATTTAATTACCTCCACAATATGAGAATGCTTTACACATTACTGAATTTTGTTTAGGTTTCACCTGATTATTTCGGATGTAACAGATTCTATATGAAACTGTGTTAGAACACAACATATGTTCTTCCCAAAATTAGGGTGACCCTTTTTTATGTACAATGGAATTGGATTGTTTACTGTTCACATCTGGTTGTTTTATAACCCTGATCTGTTTGCAATTGCAGGGGTCATCCCTGCAAATAAAACACCCAATTCCGCAAAAAAGTTTTTCGTATTTGGCCAGAAATGCTATGTAAAGGCAAGTTAAGATTTGTTTTCAACAAATACTAACAAAGAAATTGTTTAAAGCAACTGCGATGTATATGTTCTAAGCGAATTTGCTGTAAATGTTCACAGAAAGCGGTTTAACAAAAACTGTAAGCGTACAGACGCTTCATCTAAATTATTAAAAAATGTAATAATTGAGTGCATTCTGTACTTAATGTGCTTAAATTTTAGGTAATCAGGTTTCTTATTGTTGCATATTGCAAACCAGTTGTGTATCTCCAGCACTTCAGTGCTTCTCTTTACAGCACTTTTTCGGTTTTGTCCGTCCTTCACGTATACATTTTTATCAATAAAATTGATTTTTCTACTTTTTCAGCTATTAGTAATTACATAAAGGAGGGTACAGTTCTAGAAAGCTACGTGGTAATGTCATTGTCATCCGAATCCCGGCACTGGTTGCAAAGGAAATAAAAAAGTTAGGGGTTAATATCAGACAAAGCCGTATACTACACGTGCACTTTTACACCCAAGGCTCTGCTAGGTATGTTCTTAATAGCATTTTACGGTCTGTCGTTACCTTCGGAGTGGAGAGAGCGGGACGTCACAAGTGGATGTGGCTGCGGCAGGGAAAACTTCTTTACCGATTTTAGCATTTGCATTAAACTTGCATATTTATTACAAGGACCGGTGATCGACAAAAACTATCTTAGATTTTAAGCCATGCAACAGCTGATATTCTCTTCTCGGCAGCAGTTGAAACATAGATAAATAGTGTTATATCAACTGCATCTGAGTCAGCAAATACATATACGAAACATGAATTGCTTTCTAAAATTGATCTTAACATCAGGGATGATGGAATGCAGTATTTTGTGAAATTGAGCACTAGATAATGAAAAATGATGCATTTTCATTTAAGAGAATTTCCTCATCTTATAAACTATAAACTATATGGTTTATTGCGTCCTGTAAGTTGTCTTTCAGAGGTTTAATCAAAAATTTGCAAGAGATGGCAACACAATTGGATGCATAGTTTAAAATATATGCTGAGAAACGGTGGAACAACGAAATAAAATTATTAAATTAGTGAGCAAAGCCGTAGTGACAGTCTATGTAAGGCAATGTGTTCTTAAAACAATTAATTATTAAAACGTTGAGACGCAAAAAATAAAAGGCTATTGAAAAAAAAGACATACTGTTTCACAAAAAATTAAAAAGTTCGGTAAATTTTGCTTAAGAATATTGTTTCGGAATGCATTCATAAGATTATCGCTTGTATTAGTATAATATATTGCTGTGGCAACCCCTGCTACAGCTGTTTAAATTCATATTAAATAAATTGACAATTACTAGCCCCAGTTGTATTTTGGCCCGCTGTCGGAAGTGCCAAAAATTGTTGTTACGGGTTACTTTACATCCATTAAATTACATTTAACAGAGCGATCTCCACAATAAATAAACAACTCTTAAAGCTTGATCATTGTTCATTGAATTTTAAACTACAGTACAAGGGTATAAGAAATTGAAGTGTGAATTATAAATCGTATATAAACTATATAAGAAATCAATAATATCTTGCCAAATTATTTGTGCTTTAAATTCACATAAGAATAAACAAACAAATTAACAATATCAAATGAAATAGCAATGTTTAATAGAGAACAACTCATTTTTAAAATTGGATCCAGCGTCATACGGTCCGTATGACACTTGCTTTTTTTCTTTTAAGTCGGTTTCGCAGTAGTTGAAACTCGTTTGGCAGGCCTGCTTCTTGATAACCTCTCAAAAGCTTGAACGCCCTCGCAAATATGAAACTTCGTCGCCGTTCTCACGCCGTACCGGTAAGTAGTAAATGCTGGTATAACTCTCCACGCCTTGTTTGTTGGCAGGAACATTTCATAAAGTTGTTTGACTGATACAATGTAGCAGGTAAACATAACCTCTAGTTTATAAAATAATTGATTAACATTTTATTAAATTCGTAGAAAATTAAATTAATTTTATTATTACGTAGATGTTTCCTTTTTTCCTAAAGATCTTTAATAATTATTTCCATGGAGGTAAGATATTCAAGCTATTTTTTGTACTCAAGTGTGCATAACACTGAACAACTGGATTTATTTCAAATGATTACATAATTATATAATTAGGCAGGTTACAAACTTTTAGATTGAGTAGCAGCCAACGTCCTTTTACCTTAAGATTGAAAGGCTGCTGATTACAGAAATGACCATAATCTTGAAAATTTTGCGCCGGTTACTAGGTAACCGAAAGAAAACAAGCGTTTTTGAGCTGCTTCCTACAACCAAACAAACAAACAATACAGATAGAAACATATGAAATTATAGATTTAGCATGTATCTGTAACCCATCTCCTGATTTTTAACTGGCAATCAGAAAATAGGACACAATTACAAAATTGAATAAATCTAATTTGCACAAATAACTTTTTGTTATTTAATAAAACACAAAATCTGAATTTACTATTAATTTCTAATACAATTCTGCATATTTTATTCTCACTAGAATATAATCCGATGTGTAATAGGAAATGAAATATTTTTCTTTATCAACGTTTGTTACGAGCCAACGGGCTTTTTTGTCGGACCGCAGCAGGAATGATGGAAGTGCCCTCGGCTTAGCTCAGCGAAATAGGGAATGGTTCACAAGAAATACGGAAGGGAAATAAATCTAACGTAGTTGTACAGGGTAAATCGAAATTAATGGGCGCCACTTCCAGGTTATAGCTGATAGCAGGTTCTCGTAGGAGGGTCGAGAAACCATCAGCTTACGGGAATCGAACTCACCTTTATTGTGCCTCCTCCTGTACAATGCACACAAAAATACACAAGAATTAACGATCGTACTAAATTTTAACTGCATGCAAATCTATTAAGTAAAATATAGCACACAAATAGTACAATTTAGAACGAGCCAGGAAGAACTATGGGCTAAGCAAATGAGTATTGGGACGTCCAAACTAAAAAGTTCGTCGCCACTGACACACGATATTTACTTTAATAAACAAACAGCCAGCGACCTTCGAGTTTAAAAATTAAATACACTTTATCGTTAACAAGTAATGACACAATTAGCAACTGAAGGTCGCCCTGCGCTACTTTAAAAATGGTTATCCACTTTGAAGCAGGAAAGAAACGATGGACAACTGAAGGTTGTCTCACTTTTAATATAACAAGGGAATTAAACCGTTCTATGTCATATTTACCAATGAAGCACTAGTAAATAGGGGAAAACAATCACTGCATGGTACATTGGTAAGTTTAGCTTAGTTCTCTTCAGGTGGAGAGTAGAGAGAGAGGCACAACTTGCAAGCAAAGAAAATCGCAGGCACGCCGCTGGAGGCTGAATCACGTAGAAAGCACCAGGGGACGGAAGTTTGTACGATTGCGATACAGCAATCGCCAAGGGTTTATTCGAGAAACGGAAAATCTTGAGTGGTTTTGAATTCTGGAAGGAAACCTCCGTTGTACGAGATTTTAATGCGTTCAGACGCTACAACGATGAAGTGGGAAGAGTTACGAGGTTGATGGCTGTAATCCGACCCGGGTCGAGAGAATAATTTAACATAAAATTGTCATTAATAAAATAATAAAAAAATGTCGAAGAATATTCTGCCACCAGGCGAGAAAAGCGATACGGTAACTAAATCTAGCAGAGGCGCTGCCAAAACTCCCGCCTTCGAACAAAACCATGTGCGTTCACCTTCAGAGGCATAGGCTGACTTATTTTTTTCTTTCCCCCTTGCTGCAAAAATCCTCACCATTCTAGAACAAAATCTTCCACGTGGAATTTCTATGGATCGTAGGATTTTCAGGGCCATTTTGCAGGCAAAGAATTCTAGAAACTGTTTTCGATCAGCGCTATAGGCTAAACATACCCGTCAGCGTTCCTTTAAATTCGGAAAAGGTGACCTCCAATAAAATAACCTTTGGAAATAACAGAATAGCAATCGACTATGGGCGGCAATTAAAATAAAAACTGGCAAAACTAAAGAAACGTTACACGTTACCTGTTTTTGTTGTATTGAATTAAGTAGATTATTAAAATAATTGAAATGTGTTCTTAACACACCCTGAAACAAAACACATGTTTGTTTATACACGCCGAAAATTTACAACATGGGTTTTAGAATAGATTCGTTTAAGATAAGGAAACACAAATAGCAATGACAAAAGCTTCCAAAATCGACTACCTTAACAAATACAAATTCACAATAGCCTGAACTATCGAAAATCAAACATCAAGGTGCATAACAACACAAAAATACTAACTGGAAATGACCAGACTATAAGAGAATCGGTCCCAAGCTTTACCCAACAATCTACTTTAAGGACTTGCTGCATAACACAGCTGAAGTAACGACTCTAAGCTTAATTAAATACTTAGTTTTTAGATAATTAATAATCCGTATATATTAATAATTACTTGATGAAATATTTAAAGAAAATACATAACGAAAATTCGAGCAGTAGGCGATAGACTCAAAACTGTCTAACATAAATCAATCAAACAACTAATTACATTGATACTACAATTGAATTTTTTGAAATCGAAACTACAATGCATACGAGCTTATTTTCAGGGCATTAGTTCGAAGTTGGGTATTATGTTAGAAATCGATATCCTTAATTCCCTTTCTATATTTAATTTACATGCGTATTTTGCCTTAAACGAATTGCAGAAAATGTAGTATAGGTAGGAAGTTGGAAACTTTATAATTATTTGTGTTGATTATACAAAACTATAGTTACACACGTCAACTCAAAAGAAGATGTGTTTTAAGTGAAATGTAATTATTTTTCTAGGTTTAACAGTCGGACGATGAATTAGTCCTCATCTTTGACGGAGCGACCGAGAGAATTATCTGTAAATGCTGACAATATAGTTATAGATTATCATGTTATCGTCAGCAATAAAATATTTACTAAAATTAGTGGCTAAAGTTTTTAAGTAATGTTGATTTTATTATAACTGATGTTTCATCGGTTTGAAAATCTCATCGTCCTACAATGAACAGTCCCAAACTTTAACATGAAAAGTATTACATGTTTCGGGTCATAGCACAGGATATAAAGGAATTCTTTTACTCGCCTTCTTTGTGCCCGTTTATATTTTTTTGGCGTATCAGGTACTATAATTTTATTTAGTTGCTTTGTCAATACCATTTTCGATAAACATGGATTACGATGTTCGTAGGAGTTTTTAAAGTCTTCCCAGTCTGGTGACAGTAAACGCTTGAATGCTTCACAAAGCTAAGCGGATTCTTTATAAGCACTTTCAAGATATTTAATAAATACAGCTGCACAGGCAGCTTTAAGGAAGACTAGCTATCAATATTTAGGAGTTTTTGCTTCAATTTCAGAAATGACAGTATTCACCATAAATATGACTGCAAAGGCATGCATAAATTACCCTACTGTCTTGTTCCCATTGGAAACATGCGTGCAATATATAATAAAAACAGATTTATGAATTATAATCCACATTAACCTAAACTTAATTGTAAAAACAGTTAAGAACACATATGAACTGTACTTTTGAATTTCAGTGAATTCTCTTTTCTACCTTTAGTGTCTTGTGGAGACATGTCTAAATTATGTCGAATGCCGAAGGGTACGTACAGTCTGCAGTTTTATAATGTAGAGGCTGCCATTTTTCGGACCTTTTAGATGTGAAGCAAACACTCCAATCTAATGATACATAGAATACATATAATCCACCAATAATTATTATAATTAAACATCTTGAAAGAATTTATAACAAATGCAGTAGAAGTTGTAGATCAATTTAAATGTTATAAAACGCAAGGCTAAAGTGGCTCGACATGTTTTCCGCAGGAACCTTTTTAAAATTATACTTTTCGTTCCTTCACATTGACAATATAACTTTACAATTTTATTTTAAATAAATTATAATGCTATAATAATGAAAAGTTAATTGTTTTATTGTAGGAAATAAGACAAACGTTCAGATCAGATCCGTGTTACAGCTATAAACTGTCATCTCGTGTTATATAACTGAACTGAATTCGCGATTAATGAATTAAATGTTTTTGTAAGGTGGTTCTGAAATTCCAACTTAACTTGACAACTAACAAAAGCGTGGACACACGTCTGTTATGCAAACAATGGCTTCACTTCAGATAGGTAAATTTTCTATTATATAGGGTTGATCTAAAACAACATAAAAAGAATGATATGTTATTTTTCTTGAAATACTAAGGTGCGTTGGATGGTTGACAGATTTATTATAATAATAAGTGGCACCAACTTACGCTCTTCTTTATTTCTTTCTTTATGAAGGTACAGACTTTTTTATACGAATATGACATAGTTTTATATAGGTTATGTTATACGAGGTTTATTCGAAAACGAATGAGGCAGCTATTGGATCGAAAACTAAGTAAGCAATACCGTAGCCGTCCAAAAAGTAAACAGTTGAAGACACTTTTTCCTGAAGACTTTCAGCACTGCTACCGGGAATGGAAACAACGTCTCCGGCAATGTGTGGCTTCCGAAGGAAACTACTTTGAAGAAGATAATGTTGTTTATAGTTCAGTTGTTAACAAAAAAAATTATAGCACCAATCTCATTCCTTTTCAGACACACCTCGTATACAAATTGGTGATGCATATAGGTATTCACGTATAATTTTCAAATTAGTAAAAATTATCTATGCATCTATGGTGAAAATACTTGTATGGAAGTAGATACTAAAACTAAGCAGACAAAATTAAATAGAATACTAAAATTCAATTTCCATTGGAATCACACGAAGTTGAACTAAAAGTAAAGTAGCATATGATAGTTCACAGCACTATTAAATACTCATTTCAGTGGTGCGCGCACCTTCAGGACAGAAGTAACTGACCCAGAATTAGTGGAATTAATACGTCCACAGTCGAGGGTCAAAAGTCTGTCCAACAAGATATTTATGGCAAATAGAGTCAAATGGGCATGGATGGCGGAGATGGCATTTTTACAGCCTTACTACAGAAATGTATAGAGGACCTGCTGCCCAATATCTGCAAAATATATAAGGCCAGTTTTTGCCTTGGCCATATACCCAAAATCTGGAGAAAGGTTAATGTGGTCTCTATACGTAAGGGAGAAGGGCGATCAAACACCCAGCCCAAGTCATATAGACCGATAAGCCTAATCTCATTCCTACTAAAAGGCATGGAAACGGTACTTGATCAGTACTTGAGAAGTGAGGTCCTCCCAGACCATCCACTTCACCCCAACCAACATGCCTATCAAAAGGCAAAGTCGACCATAACGGCTCTAAGCAGTCTCGTTAAAAGACTTGAAAAGACGTACGTGGCGAAAGAAATAGCTCTACGTGCCTTCATTGACATTGAGGGTGCCTTTGATAACACCTCCTTTGAAGCCATAGAAAGAGCTGCCAAAAAGAAAGGCTTCGATCCTACGACTACCAAATGAATTAAAACCATGCTGGAAAGTCGAGAGATCACAGCCAAATTAGCAGGAGAAGAAACTACCATAAAGGCTGCCCCCAAGGAGGGATATTGTCATCTATTTATGGTCGCGGTAGTTGATGATCTGCTCAACGTGTTATCACGACACGATTTCGAATTACAAGGGTATGCGGATGACCTAATAATCATAGTACGTGGCAAATTTGACACAACTGTTTCACAACGTATGCAGATGGCTCTCGATACTATTAACAGATAGTGTCGAAGTCGAAGCCCAAGCATAAATCCAAAAAAACGGTCATGATCCCCTTTACTAAGTCAAGGAAGCTAAATCTGAAAGCCCCCACGGTAGAAGGAACGACCATTGACTTCAGTAATGAAGTCAAATACCTTGGAGTGACACAAGACGAAAAGTTAACGTGGAACTCACACATCAGAAAACTCCAAAAGAAGGCAGTGGTAGCAACTCAAACATGCCGCAGGCTTCTTGGAAGAAAGTGGGGTCTAAAACCCCAGCCTATCTCCTGGTCATACGTGACAATTATAAGACCTATGATCACCTATGCATCGCTTGATGAATTTTGAAAGTGAAACGCGTCAAATGTTTTTTCCACAACACAAGAAACTAGTTCTTTTACCTTGACTTTCGGTGAATTGAATCGAGAGAGGCAGGCATAATTTTGGGGTGTTCTTGTATTCTTAAGAAGCAGGAAAATCCACGGGCATGCCGCTGAAGACTGGATCGAATGGAGTCAACGTTGAGGGTCAAAACTGTAATGCGTTCGTCGCAACAGCGGCACTACCAGAAGGACAGGAAATGGGCTCGATATTAATCCGTCAAAGGCGATCGGCAATTTCACAATGAATTGCCTTTCCGGGGATAAAATTCCAGCGTGTTTCTTTAAATCCGACACTTGTCGATGGTTCTGTTCACCCCACGGCAAAAACAGCGATTGGACACCCATCGAAAACGCTAGCCGCCCCTGCAGTACTTGATTTATTAACGGTCCTTGCAGATGGAATCGGATGACTGCGCCGAACAAAGGTGGAGGTTCGACTTAAAAATGGCAATTAGAATAGAATTTTGATTCCTATGGAGCGGCAATTAAAATACGAGTTTAATTCAGATGAAGTGGCACAATCAGATGAACATACCATACAGTAGATTGAAGAACAATCATGAAGGGCGAGAAAGTTTCGATTGCAAAAGTCTAGACTCGAAAGTACCATGTTGATTACTTTTTTAATAAACAGGTTGTGATATAAAGAATTTGTGCCTGAAGGGGAAACAGTAAATAATGCATTCTACGTCGAACTGATGAAGAGATTATTGCAGCGCATTTGAAGAAAAGAATAGCTGGTCCTTAGCGTATGACAATCCAACTGTCTATTGTGCACTGATTTAAATGTCATTTATAATGAGACAATGCGTTGTTGAAATCAACCACCTGCTCTATCAGCCGTGGCAATAGCAGACTTGCTATTTCTGAAAGTGTAAACTGTTCTTAGCAGAAGCTATTAAGAAAAAAATTACCCCCTAATTGAAAGCAGTTTCTTCGCATGCCTTTGCCAAATGTTTTCAAAATTTTTTCATATGTTGAATTAGTGTATTAAAGTAAATGGGAATTATTTAGAATAATTATCAAAGATTATTCGTGTTACATAACTTGTGCTTGTTATTATTGTTCCAATCCGGAAATAAATAAATTGTGAATAATCGTATGTAGAACTAGATCTTTTAACTGCCACAAGTTATCTTCGTTTTCTATCATAATAAATTTTTTAGCTATTCATGGCGGAGAATGGCAGATGGATTATTGACATACTTCAAATAAGAAAAAAATTAATCATAAATTTAGAAAGAATAACTTGCAATCTTCTTCTATTTATGGTCTTTCAGTTTTCCACAAAATTCATTAATTTTGTTACTTAACTGCAATATGAGTGTATTATTCATTCGTTGGTGTTGAAATTTTAGTGTATTTACTTTTTCGAATAAATTGACACATTTTATTACAAATCACAAAACTTCTGTGTAACTTTGTTGTCTAAGATGATGTTGTAATAAGCTATTGAAAACTATATTACGTTCCAGACATTCTGTCTCCGCATTCATTGCAAATTTATATTCAATTTGTCCACTATAGTGAATAACTTCGTTGATAATAGTGGTTAACAACTGGGGAGTTACGACGTCTAGCTCCTTTGATTTGATCTACCGCAGCTCAACAAACATTGTAGTTTTAAAAGAGATTATAGTTTGTGGTGAATAGCTACTGTTCCTCGCAGCTCGATTATCGATGATGGCATTTTTGTGGCATGTATCGTAGGCCATCGACAAGTGTCGGATTAAGGTAGGCGCATACTATTCGCATCGCACGGAACGGACGGAACGGACGGATCGCATTTTTGTTTGCTATCATATGTAATACTATTGAGTATCGCATATTATCCGCATCGGAAGGATCGCATAAACGGAATTGCGGAATCACATCGTCGAAACACCATCAAATCCGTGAGATGCGGTGTGTGTTGATGACGTCATCACCTGTATGAACTTGCAAAACGTAAAGCGCTGGAAGTTTGACTGAAATGTTGGCACAGTTTATAAGCAGTTGAATATCTGAGTAATTAAAACACTAGATTAATAAGTTAGTAATAACGAAAGCAAAAATGGATGATACTACCGTAATTTCTGTGATACAACATTATGAAGAATTGTACAATTTAAAACATCCGCAATATTCTGTTTTGCAAAGAAGGCAAAATATGGGAAGAAATTGCAAAAATAATGAATTAAAAACAATTCTTCTTCTGAATTCATTTCGTTTCTAGGTGAAAACTGCGGCTGTAATAACGGGACTGCGTAACTAAATAGTAAGCGTTACAACAAAATAAAATCTGTTCCGTCTCGACTTTTTGCAAATAGTATGCGATGTAGCCAAATAAAATGCGATCCGTCCGTTCTGTCCGTTCCGTGTGATGCGAATAGTATGCGCCTACCTTTAAAGAAACACGTGGGAATTTCAACCCTTGGAAGGCAATTCATTGCGAATTTGCTGATCGCATTTGCGGATTAATATCGAACCCATTTCCTGTCCCCCTGGTTGTGCCGCTGTTGCGATAAACGCATTGAAGTTTTGGCCCTTAACGTTGACTCCATTCGATCCAGTCTTCGGTGGTGTACCTGTGGATTTTTCCTGCTTCATAAGAACACAAGAACACCCCAAATTGTGCCTGCCTCTCTCTCTACTCCCTACCAAACAACACTAAGTTAGGATAAATTCTAATTGTTCTATGAAAAACCTTTTCCGAGTTTCATTTTCAAATTTCAGGTGTTGAACCTTTTTTTTGATGCGACAAAAAGCGACCTTCAGTCGCCAATTGCCATTTTCTGTTAACTGTAAAGAGTGATCATAAATTGTATTTTTTTTTTGTAAACTCAGACCCCACTGGCTGCGAAGATTTGTTTTAACAAATTAAATACCGTAAGCCAGGGACGGCGAGACTCGGTTTGAACGTTCAATTACATTTGTATTAATTAACCACAAATATTACCATTTTCAACGTAATCGTTATATTCTTTGTATCATGTGTCAGTAATTTAATAGAAGTAGAATTATATTTGTCGTGAAATTTACCATATCTTTTATTTTTGTGTATTTGTTATCTTTGTGCATGAACTTTACACACAGGAGAAGGAACAATAACGGTGAATCCGATTCCCGTAAGCTGCTGGCTTCTCAGCCTTCAACGAGAACCTGCAATCAGCTGTGATTTAGAAGGTGGTGCCGTTAACTCTGACATACCCTGTACACAACCAGGAAGAATTCCTCCCCTAAGCGATTTACATGAACTCCCCCTACTCCTCTGAGCTAAGCTGCAGGCCTTTTCCACCTGTTGGGGGTCGACGAAAAAGCTCGTTTGGCCCATAACAAGAATTTGGCAGCTAAACGTGTGGGGCATTTTCGTCATTTTATTCGCTTATTGGAAGGATTTTTATGTAAATCTTTTTCCTTGAGAAGTTGTGTACGTTTCGCGTTGGGATTCGCGAATTACCTCTTCGCTTTGTGTCAAATTTTCCGAATTTATTTGATATTTTCGATATTGTTTTTGGATTTTTTTTTGTATTTTTTTTTGTATTTTCAGTTTTCTTTGCAATTTTCCGTGTTTTAGTGAATTGGTGTTGCAATATTTCTGTTTTGCTGAATTTCCTTGTAGATTTCTTTAAAATTACCACCTAACCTTGTGAATTTTAAAATCGTGTTAGAAGTTTTTTTTAATTTCTTGATTTTGATGAACTTCAGCGAATTTTCGTAGAGTTTTAATTGAACTTTTTTGTCTTCAGTAAATTTATTGTTAATTACGTAATAATCTTTTGTTTAGGATCCAGTGTCGCACGTTTTTTGAATTTTCTAGAATCTTTTTTTGGGTATTTTAGTTTTCTGTTCCGAAATTTCGTAACTTTGTCGTATTTTCATAATTATTTTCGTTTGTTGTTGTTTATTTTCGTTTGTTTTCGTATAATTGTCCTGTCATTTTCGTTCATTGTAGTTTATTGTCATTTGTTGTCGTTTATTTTTCGTTTCATGACCTACCCTGTACATAACTACGAAGATTTCCCTCCTGTAAGCGATTTCTGTGAACCACCCCTACTCCTCTGAGCTAAGCTGTAGGCCTTTTTCCACCTATCCTGCTGCGGGTGGACGAAAAAGCTCGTTTGGCCCGTAACACATGCTAAATTAGATTATTTGTAAATTCTCTTGGTCCATTATTCCTTTTTTCTTTGTCAATCTTTTCCCGTAGCTCCATGTCAATCTTCTCTGTCTTAAATTTTCTACAACTTCCTTGGTCTGCCTCTTGTTCTTTTCTGCTGTGATTTTGCCTCCGATATTCTTTTTATTGCTGTTTCCTCTCCCATCTGTACTGTGTGACCAAACCATTTCAGGTGTTGACGTTTGATGCTTTTCACGATAGGATTCTGTCCCTTCTCGTAATCCCCTTTATGCAACGTAGTTGTCTCATTTCCATGGCTTATATTTTACTTTCCATTTGCTTCGATAGTACCCCGCCTTCGCATCCGTATGTTAGCATAGGTTTAAAAATGGTTTCGAGCACTGTGGTCTTGATTTAATTTGATATTTCCGTTTTTCTTACGAATGAGTTACTTAGGGAATAGTACACCTTAGCCGCACTTTTCACTTTGTCATTTATTTCGGTATCAATTCTTCATTTTTTTGAATCTTCACTCCCCAACAGTTAAACATTTGCACTTGTTCAACGTCTTTGTAATTTAATTTTATTGATATGACCAAGTCTGCTTTCCCTATCACCATTTTAGTCTTCTTTGCATTAATTGTAAGATATTTTTATTATTTGCATAGTCACTAAGCCATCAACAAAAGCGCTTCCTGCCGTTTCTATTATTTCCATGTTCTTCTATCGCACCTGTAGTTTCCTTACTTTTCCGTCTATTTCCTTCATTATGCTATCCATTACTAAGTTGAACAACGCTGGATTAAAGACTCTTCTTTGGCACAAACCCTCTCTAGTTATAAACTCCTTCGATTGTAGGTTTTCTGTTTTCACATAATTCCTTGTATTTTCCTAAAAAATCTTTATACATTCTGTAATTTTCCATTTACGCTTCCCCTTTCTAAACTACTCCACACTATTTTTCTTGGGACACTGTCGAATGCTTTTTCGAGTCAATGAAGACTACACATATTTTATCGGAATTAATTGTTCTATTAGTTATTTTATGGCGAATATATAGTGTTTCTACCTTAGCCTTGAGGAGAAATACGTAGCAGACAAGAGGCCGATGCCCAACAGTGGGATAAAAAGATTGTTAATATAGGTGATATGATATAGTCTTTCACTCCCCTGCCGTTCCTGGTCCGCCCTGTAAATTCTCTAATTGGGTTCCTGTTTCCTTCGTTAATTTCTTTCCCAGTACCCTTTGATATAACTTTGCTATTATATGTAACATAGTAATTTCTCTGTAATTTTTGCAGTTTCTTCTATCATCTTTTTTTATAAAGTGATAACAGTATTCCTAGCTTCCATTTTTTAGGAATCTTTTCGTCTTTCCATGCTTTATTGGACAATTTGGTTAAAACTTCCAGACGCTTACTGCCTAAATTCTAAATCATTTTTGCCGCTAATGCGTCGACACCTGCAACGTTACCTCTTTTTAAGCTTTTCATCGCCTCTATGACTTCTTCTACTATCATTTCTTACTGTTCTTCGAGTTATATTCTTTGAGGCTTTCGCGGTTTCTCGAACTATCAATATTACAATTTACTTTCGGCTTAGACCGCGTCATCATTTGGGAACTACGCCCAGCATTATCAGGTAAGGTCCGACCTGTAGCTTGTCTGCCTTTACAAGCATTTGCTCTAGAAGTTTGAGCCATATTTGTTCGTAGGCCCTGCCTGCCTAAACAGGGCCGTGTGCTTGTATTAATCAAACCTTGGGGCGGACAAGGATTTGATCTTGATGTATTTTGTTTGCCAGGACAATAATACTTAATCGGCTTATGCCTGTTAGCTGTTTGTGAACCCATACAAGCTAACATTTCGCAAGACGCTGCAGCTTGTATCTTCAGAGTGAATAGAACACTGCGTTCTAGGCAGACAAGCTACAGGTCGGGCCTTACCTGATAATGCTGGGTGTAGTTCCCAAATGACGACGCGGTCTAAGCCGAAAGTAAATTGTAATATTGACAGTTCTTCGAGTTCTTAACTATTTTTTGTGCTAGTTGTCTCGTTTGCTTCTTTTATTAATATGTCGCGTGTTGTTCTATCGTTAATATTTCCTCAAAATATTCTTTCCATCTCATTATAATGTCTTCTTCGTTTCCCAATGTTTTTCCACATTTGGTTTCTATACGTTTAGCTTAGTATGGTTTTGAATCTCTAAGCGTTTTCAGTACTTTATAAAATGGTTTTTGGTTTCCAAAATAGTCTCGTACCATTTTTTCCCCAAAGATTTTTATTTTGCTCGTTTCGCAATTTCTCTGACTTTGGTTCGTTGTTCTTCGTATCCCTCGTATTTTTCGCCTGTTCTACTTCCTAAGTATTTTTTCCGTTGTTGCTTCTGGACTTTTATATTCCTTTTTGTATTTCGCCGCTTCATCTCGTTTGTTTCTAACACTCGAAAATTTTGGTAGTTCCACATACTTCTTTTGCTATCGTTATAATTTTTTATTTCTATTATCGGAAAGAACGTTCAGTGTAAAATATATGTTTATCTGTATTATAATCCCTAAACCATTCAAAGAATTCACCAAATAGCATTTGGATTTGCTAGTAGAAGGTACGGATAGATCCCCTGGGAGTGTTTAATTTTAAAACTTAGAAATATTGAACCAAAGGTAAACAAATATATGTTTTATGCTGTTCTGCTTTCAAAGTATTAAAAACTTTCAAAATAATTACATTTTATACAGTTTGAAATTTAAACTTATAGAAATATGCAGCGTTAAATTTAAAAATATGTATTTATTGAATAAAATGGTAATAATATACAAAGTGATTTTTTAAAAAGTCATTTGCAGCAAGCCTAGAAAAAAAGCTATTCCGTCTGCAGTCAGCTGTAATGAGCTTTGAATGACATTTACCTGTATGTCAAACTGTGTGACAGTTCAGGTAGTTAAAAATTTTGGCGCAACAAAATGTGAAAATGAACAAGTATTTAGTTGCAACTGATTTGTAATTTATTAAGGTAAGTAAATTACAGGTTTTTCGTCAAGCTAACAGCTATGCTGTTACAATTTTCATATTGTCAGATTCTAAAGCTTAATATAGACG